>QJNY01000218.1:0-15103 GCA_004155945.1 Monosporascus sp. mg162
ATCAGAATCTGCGCTTTCGAATGATATGCAGCTTTCAGCTCAATTCCGTACGGCGCAGGCGATTGAGGAGATAACGCGTGGGAAATCCCTGCGTTCAGCCTTTAAGGGCTACCAGGTCGACAGGCGATATATTATACGCCATATTGATGGTGTACCTACGCGGGAAAAGGTTAATAAGGCTTAACAAAAGCTATTACGAATCCAGGAGGAAGGTTTAGCTTATTGGGTTATTGTGCAAAGCCATTTAAGCTATGCGCCGCCGTATTCCTAATTTCGCCTTTACGCCTAACGGCTTTTAATTAATAACGGCAGCCTTTAACACCTAGAAAAAGGATAAGTAGCCCGTTTTCTACGGCGCCATCTTGATATTAGGACCTTTAAGGGTAAAACTATTAATTATAAGCGTTTAAATAAAGCTTCGATAACTTTTACTAACGTATTATTCGACCGTTTCGAACTGCTTGCTATTAAAGCTATTAAATAGCGCAATAAATATAACGCCGACGAGATCGGAATAATAAAAGGTATAAAGGAAAACGCTTTCGTTTTCGGTAAAGCCTTTAGGAAGTTCGTGTTTTTAAAGGACGTTTCCAAACGGCAGTAAGTTATTATAATCGCTTGTGTTAACGCTAACGGGCGAACCTTTTTATTACTTGTAATTTTCAGCGGCGGCGACGTACAATAATAATAATTTCCTAATTCCGATAATAAAATATACGAAAATTGGTACTTTACTACCTTTAATAACGGCTGGACCAGTACCGAAATTGGTTTAAAATGGTTACGTAAGGTCTTTGTTTTTTATATTAAGCCGGCGGACCTTGAAAAATAGAGATTGTTGGTGATCGACGGCTATAATAGCTATACTACCGAAAACTTTATGTAAATATACCTTTAGAATAAGATTTACATCGTTTTTTTACTTACCTATACTTCCTACGTTTTCCAGCCTTTTAATATGGGTATTTTTTCTACCTTAAAGCAGAAGTTCCGTTATTAGTTCCGGAAGCGTTACTTTAAACGGGTTTTCGAAGTTACAGATAAAACGGACTTCCTTTAAGCGCTTTCGTACGCTTGGTAAGAAATTATAATAGTTTTAAAATATATTATAAAGGGCTGGGAAGCTACAGATTTACGCCTTATTAACAGGGCAAAGGCGTTAAATAATAGGTACGTTAAAGCCGGGGCCTAAATAGCGGAAGTACCTAAGTCTAAATCGAATTTTACCCCCGTACGCCTTAATTTTAATACGCAAATAACTGGTGTATGTATTAAAACGCCTAAATTATTTAGGGATGTAAAGGTTATCGAAAAAGCCCTAGTAAAAATCGATCCAGTTTTCGGAAGGCCTACTGCGCGGCTTTTATTTCGCAAGATCGGCAAGGCCCTTAATAAAAAGAATAACAAATTAAGCGTTACCGAAGTCCAGAACAGTTAATTAATTGCTGCTATCGATAAAGTAAAGCCTAAAAAGCGTAAGCCAGTATAGCCCGAACTAAATAAAAATTCGTAAGGATAATATCGGTTAAAAAGGTGAAAGTAAGGTTGCGGACCGTTCCGAAACGACGTTTTACTGCAACTTAACGAAATTAACAGGAAGATAAGCTTTCCGAAAGCGAAGAAGATAGCGAGGATGATTCGGAATGTATCGTTGTACGTGGCGGTTAGTATGGAGTTAATTGAATAAAGGGTTGTTGAGATATTGTTATTTATATTGAAGAGTTGTGTTGTTGATGGCTTCAAAAATGGGTGGCGCGTTGGGGGGGTGGAGCGTGAGGGGGGGGTCCGACTTATACGGCTAGCTTTCGATGGCTTCTGCCACTGGTTTATATCCGGCCAGACGGATCAATGATTAATCCTCGGAATGAGAACCGAATAGGAGTGTGGAGGGATTCCCGGAAATCAGTTCTACGTGAATCAAGTTTATGATGCTTCAATTTGCCCATTTATATTATTCTTTTTAAAGGCCTTCACGACCCAGTTTCTACATCTCTCATGATCTCCATACTCGCCCACGATGGTCTCCTGATACCAAAAAGAAAAAAAATGTCCACAACGGTACATAAAGGCTTTAGGCACCTCAGCTAGGATATTTTGCTGCTGATAGACTATTCCGCCTTGGTGGGTCCCTAAGAGGCTATACGAATAGCTACCGTAGGCAAGCACAAGCAAGTTTAACCTCATTCCATACAATGGAGTGAGCTTGTACCACTGAGGTGGAAGTCGCTTATCCTTAGACGGATTGTAGTCATGTTTATCCTCTCATAAGAGATATCCATATTGCTCAATATTACCTAAAATTCATGTACCTCAACCGCCCCGTATCGATCTATTCGGTTATTTTGACTCTGGGATACGGAATAGCGCAAGTTCATTATGAGACTTAACCAGGCTTTGGAAATGGTATATATGAAAACATGAGCAAAAAACTTGCCGCAATAGAGGATTTGGTAGAAGATGGCATATATAAGCATTGAAGACCTTCCAGTACATGGATACAACAAGGGGTAGTGCAACACGAGATCCTACACGTTCCGATAGTACTAGAGCAACATTAAAGCCCTTTATAGGAGACCCCCCGGGTTTCCTGAGGTTAGTAAGCTAAAAGATACACGAATAGTATAGGCCAAAAGAGAAAAAGTCCATGGTTGTGTGGTATTGGTCTCGTTAGCATAAAATAGCCGGAACGAGCAATGATTACACAATAATGAATCATGTACTGTCTGTTCTCCCTGGAGTTAAGGGCGTGATCACTAAATCAGATGAAGACCACACGGTAGTATGCTTGTAGTCATGTTGGTTCCAGGGCTATCTCAACAACTTCTATGGTATGTAGATTTGAATAGCCTGAGCGGCCTAGGTACTAGTATCTATTATAGCAAATTTGTCTTGCAAGGCCTCGTGTTATCAGTTGTTTCGACTATGAGTTCATATTTATTTTTCTTTCTTTTGACCGTCCATAAGTATTCTCAATGATATTTCTGATCGATAGCTATCTCCTGACACGGTGTATCCCTTTGTTTATACGAGATATGGATCAAGATCATGTATATAATAGCTTCATGGCGGCACTTCGCCATAGAACTCCAGTGCCTTGAAATCCGTGGATCACCAGTCCATCACCCCCCAAGGCTCTCCCATACCACTAAACATCCACGTCATAATCAGTACCAGGGACATTTCCGAACAAGGTAACGGCCAAAAATACACGAGTTTCGGCCTCGTCGGCCAAAACGTAGAAGGGGAGGCAGAAGCTTAGAGTTCACCACCTTTAAGGCACACTACCCTACCCCGGTCTTGACCCCTCCTGTTCTCCCGCCGACGCGGCCCGCCCATTGGCTTTCTTGCCTTTTTAAAATTTTGGTTTCTAGCTCTCGCAATGCCGCGAAAACTAACCTATTAAAAATAAGCACGGCTAAATGGAAAGAAAAGGTTGGGCCGTAACCCGAAAAGTGGATCCGGATCCATCACTCCCCAAGGGCCCAAGCACACGCACCCCTGATCCTAATCCACTCGATCCTTCCCGATGCCGTGCCGAATCCTAACCTAATATTTCTTACCAGGGAATCTGGTGACGCCGATCGATAAGCGAGGAATACAATGCAAACTCTGAAAATACCCCCTGATCCCGAACCGCCCCGTCCTTCCGACGAACGGCATGGCCCCGCCCGCAAATGTTTTCATTTCAGCTTTCGACGTCATGAATGATCGGGGCGGTTACATAATCAGTCCTATGACCTGATTCAGAAATGCACTATTGGAGCTAGCCACTGGAGAAGCTGACTTCTTCATGATCGTCCACTGATGCAACACGCTTGGCTTCATCAAATCGTCGATGTTTCCGTGAACCCTAACCTAATAGTAGCCTCCGAGGGGTAGAATGGGGCTAACGACTAGAGGGATATCGTCAACTTTCAGGATCGTGGGAGTTCCATTTTTCTCTTGTACCATTCCCTGGAGGGCCGCTTGATTGTAGTAAAGCTTCCGCGGCCCCGTGGTCTAAACTCTAATAATAATAATAATAATACCCGGGACTGCGAAGAATGGGCTAACGGTAAGATAGTACCGTCCCGGTTACGGGGGACTCGCATCTTCTCCCATTTTCCGGTTTTGAGTTCTGCCAGGGAGGCCGCCTGGTTATATTTAAATCTCTGCAACAAGGCAAACCCTTGGCCCCCAACTTAACAAAAGGAGTTAGCGGATTTGACGAGCGAGGGGTATCGTCCCGACTGTCTGGATCTCGGTAGTTCTTTTTAAAGGGGAATGAACGATGCGAATGAGGATACAAGTACTCTCCCGCATCAATAAGCGGCTGAGTGACAATTGATTGACCCCACACTGCCTGGATGATCTACGCGGGTCGGGCGCTTGGTCCTTGCACGATGCCTAAATATAGACACCGGCAGGTTGTGGTTGTCATTGCCGTCTGAATTCTAGACCTGTCGGCCCAACGCCCATTCTTTACACTATTGATACTAGGCTCCCAGCCGTCCCAAGTTGCAGGACTGCGGCCTTCTCGAAAAGGATTCAATCTCGAGGGGAAGTGGCAGAGGTTTACAATGACGAACTCAGTGTCTATGGCCCTCAACTGTCAACATTAGGACTGGCATTATTGTTCAACGAACCCAGTCAGAAGTGTGGCACGACGCAGATGCGGTGGTCTATTTTGATTGATTCTTAGTCTGCAGATGTGCACGCCTCCGTGAACCGTCAGGCTCGCCCCCCTGCACGTTTCAGTCTGGGAGGGCTGAACATGCCGAGAAGTTACTAACGTGTCTAGTCGATGACTCTCAACCTATCCTGCATCGATGGGCTGAGGGTCTATCTCGGGTACCATACTATCCTGTAAAACAGCTGCGCCACGAGCTGATATTACTGGAGGGGTTCCGAATTCGGTTACCGCCTCCTTACCAGTACCGGGTCCTAGACTCTCCTATACAGTGCCATAAAAGACGGAGGAGCCCTCAAGGAGGTGTTGGTGGCCTCATCGATGATCCACTTTCTCTGCACTGCTAGTTATAGTTGCGACGGCGCGGCAGATTAAACATTCATCTCATGTCGCATATCCCGATAGCGCCGAGTAAGGGGAGAGCCACGTTTGATGCTCTTCCTCAGACTCACTCATCTGACGTTGGCTACTCCGGGGAATACGGTCAAGGGCAGTATCGAGACGAAGGAGAAGGCTTCGCGCAGGGATACGACCGAGGGCAGTATCGAAGCGCAGGAGAAGACTTCGCCCACGGATACGGCCATGGACAGTATCGAGACGAAGGAGAAGGCTTCGCCCAAGAATACGATCGAGGACAGTATAGAGGCGCAGGAGAAGGCTTCGCCTACGGATACGACCAAGGGCAGTATCGAAGCGCAGGAGAAGACTTCACCTACGGATACGGCCATGGACAATATCGAGACGAAGGAGAAGGCTTCGCCCAGGAATACGACCGAGGACAGTATAGAGGTGCGGGAGAAGGCTTCGCCCACGGATGCGATCGAAGGTCTCGCCAAGTCCCATATGGCGACGTCAGTCCACTGTATGATGGGAGAGAGTATGGGGACGTAGCGCAGTTCGAGAGCGGACATGCTCCATCATCCGACCACCCTCCTTACAAGCAGCAAAGGCACTCAGGAATAACGCCCATATATCAAGCAGCTGCACAGTCCCCGCGACCGATGCATCATCAGTACGGTAGCCCACCTACTTGTGCTGGAGCACCGTTACCAAATCAACAACGGCCCAACTATAAACCGTCCGCGTTGAGATGGCCGTTCCTGAGCTTGCTATTCATCGCGTTGGTTGCTTTCATCGGGCTACTCACTTATGCCATGTACGCACTGCCACAACGGGACATCTTGCCGAAGCTCATCAACTCGACTTCAAAGCCGGATACAGTCAGGAGGCAGGTTGGTGATGCCATCGAGATCGTTGACGGTACAGCAAACTCTTCGAGCCCCGGCGCCCCCGAGGAACCTGATTATAGCGAGGTTACTGGAATAATGGTGGCTCATTCTGTCACTATGATGCAAGCCAACCGCTTTAGTCATGATGGTCCTGTAGGTAAAAGGACCAACTCGGTCTCCGTTTCAACCCAGACGACGCCCGAGATAGTTCCAACGACGCCGACGGACGATTCCGGCGACATATCTGCTACGGGTTTTTCTATAATACCAACGACTGTACCATCGGAAAGTTACGGAGATATTTCCGGTACTGTGACTGAGCCTCCCCCCGTCCTGACTACTACGACAGCACCGGAAAACTACGGAGATATTTCCGGTATTATGACTGAGCCTACTGCCGAAGTGACTATGACTACAGCACCGGAAAACTACGGAGATATTTCCGGTACTGTGACCGAGTCTACCCTTTGGAGTAGACCAATGGATAGTTTCGGAGATGTTATCGTTACCGTGACCGTCCCGCCTAAAGAGTCCAACTCCGCTCCGGTTCCGACCCAGATGATACCCGATGCAGTTCCAACGAAATCGACGGACGATTCCGGCAATATATCTAATGCAGGTCCTCCTGTAACAAAAACGGGTATACTACCATCAGAAACCCCCACAAGTGTTACCGGTGCCATAGATAATTTCGGAGATATTTCTGGTACCGTGACCGAGACTACCTTTTCGACTAGACCAATGGATAGTTTTGGGGATATTTCCGTTACCGTGACCTTCCCGCCTAAAGAGTCCAACTCGGTTCCGGTTTCAACCCAGACGACACCAGGGGTAGTTTCCACGGAGTCGACGGACGATTCCCCTACTGTGACTGAGCCTACTCCCCAACCGACTACAGCACGGGAAAACTACGGAGATATTTCCGGTACTGTGACCGAGTCTGGCTTTTGGAGCTTACCACCGGATAGTTTCGGAGATCTTTCGGTTACCGTGACCTTCCCGCCTCAAGAGCCCAACTCCGCTCCGGTTTCGACCCAGACGATACCCGACACAGCTCCAACGAAATCGACGGACGATTCCGGCAATATATCTAATGCGAGTCCTCCTGAAACAACGGTGATTGCACTACCACCAGGAAACCACGGAGATATTTCCGGTACTGTGACCGAGTCTACTACCTATGCGAGTCTACCACCGAGTAGCTTTTTCGGAGATGTTACCGTTACCGTAACCTTCCCGCATGAGAAGTCCAACTCGGTTTCGGTTTCAGCCGAGACGATACCCGAGACAATTCCAACGAGGCCGACAGAAGATTCCGGCGACATGTCTAGTAGGGATCCTCCTGTAATGCCAACGAGCGTACCACCAGTGGATGATTTCGGAGATGTTTCCGTTACCGTGACATTCCCGCATGGAAGGTCCAACTCGGTTTCGGTTCCAACGGAGACGATACCCGAGATAATTCCAACGAGGTCGACGGACAATTCCGGCGATATATCTACTACGGGTCCTCCTGTAATAATAACGACTGTACCACCGAGTAGTTTCGGACGTCTTTCTGGTTCTGTGACCGAGTCTGCTCCCCCATCGACTGTACCATCGGAAAGCCACGGAGATATTTCCGGTACTGTGACTGTGCCTCCCCTCCTACCGACTACAGCATCGGAAAACTTCGGACATGTTTCCGGTACTGTGACCGAACCTGCTCCCCCATCGACTAGACCGTCGAGTAGTTTCGGAGATGTTATCGTTACCGTGACCCTCCCGCATGGAAAGTCCAACTCGGATTCAGTTTCAACCGAGACGACACCCGAGATAGTTCCAACTAGGCCGACGGATGACTACGGAGATATCTCTAGTACGGATCTTCCCGGCACTAGACTACCGGATGATTTTGGAGGTATTTCCGTTACCGAGACCTTCCCGCCCGTTGAGACTAGACTGCCCGATGATTCCGGCCTTGTCGATCCCGCTATCACCACCGCCACCGAAAATTCTACCGACAATGGCGATGAAGTAGTCCTTACATTGGTTCTAACACCGACACTGGCGGTTGAAACTGACGCTAACGGAATCCCCACTGCCACGCTGACAAAGTATCCGTCCATCACAAGCGTCATCCCGACTTCTCATACTACCGTCCTCACCAACTCGCTGGGGCAGCCGACGGGCACTGTTGTTACCGATGCCCTCCTCACACCGTCCATCACCGTCGAGACAGATCTCAACGGCATCCCGACGACAACCAGAACGAGCTATGGCATTATCCCGACTGCAACCAGAACGAGCGATGACATTATCCCGACGAAAGAACCAGAATCCACGGCCGTGAGAGTCTGGCGCATGACCTACGGAGAATACTTCATCGGCATGTTCCTTCCGACCATCCTAGCCATGGCCATCTCGATCCCTATCCGCATCCTTGACGTCAACGTCAAACTCCTCCAGCCATGGCACGAGCTCGCAAAGCCCGGCGGCGCTTCCGGGCGCCGGTCGCTGTGCCTCGAGACGGGCGGGTGGTGGGGCCTGATCAACGCCGTACGCTGGGTCTTTGGCGGTCAGGTCTTGATCGTGCTGACGACCTCTCTCGTCTTGGCATCCGCGCTCCTTGTGCCCTTGTCCGCGGAGGCGATCGCGTTCGATCTCCAGGGTACGTGTGTTAAGGGGAGCGGCAATGCGAAGGGCTGCGTGTATGTGGTCAGCGTCTTCCGCGAGGCCGCCGCCGGCACGCTCGCGTTGTTGGCGCTGATGGCTATGATGGTATTTACCATCTTATTCTACCTGGTGAAGTGGCAGTCAGGTGTGGGGGCTAACCCGTGGAGCATCTGCGGCATCGCCTCCTTATCCTTAAATGAGGACGTTCGGAAATTATTTCCTAGCCATGCCGATGGCGGCGCTGCGGCAAAGGCGCCCGATGAACTCATGACGTCCATTCTGAAGGATCGCTTCTTTACGCTTGGCTATTTCAAGAATTCGGAAGGGGGACTCGAGTACGGTATTATGCTCCAGGAAAACGATGTAGTCGAACCTTACCTCGAAAGAGTGCGGGATGAGAATACACCACCACTAGACGAAACGCACTGGTACAATGGCCAGACACATACTGGGAAGAAGCATCATCAGCCCTTTTTCATGCTTAAATACTCCGGTCGGGTGCTGCTGCTTATGCTACTCTGCGGGATATTGGCTTTGATACTGTATTACAACAATACGGGAGGTGATACGGGATTCGAGCACTTCATGATGAGCGAGTCGTTCGGCGTGCGCTTCCTCTTCTCGGGGGTCGGTTTCATCATCATATTATGCTGGTCAGCCTTCTTCAACAGTAAGTTTATGTCCCCATCGACTTACACGGATGTTCATTGGAGAAGCTAACCTATGAATCACCAAGGCGTGGCGGTGCTCAGCCCCTACCACCTCCTAGCACGAGCGCCACAGTCCGCCGGGCGGTCCATCCTCCTGGCGCCGCCAACGAACGCGTTCTCTGGACTCTGGTCGGCCATCCGCCGGCGTGACGGCTTCCTCGCTGTCGTGGCGCTCACCTCGGTACTGTCCGAGCTCCTGCCGGTGCTCCTAGCGGAGATCCCGTTCCGCGTCTCGCAGACCTACCTCGTCCACCTCATCACCACGTGGAGCGCCGTCGGCATCCTGTGCATCATGCTGCTGGTGCTCATCTCCTCGTTCTTCGTCAAGTGGCCCCACATGCCCCTTGACCCGACCACCGTCGCGGGCGCCATGTACTACGTAGCCGACTCCTGGATGCTCAGCCAGTTCGACGGGCTAGGAACCCTCGGGCGCAAGGATAGGGATCGCAGGGTCGTCGCGTTGGACCTGAAGTACAGGTTTGGGCCGATGACGGGCGTTGGTTGGGAGACCAGAGTCGGGGTTGATGTCGCGGGGGATCTTAGTAGTATTGCAGGTTGGTGAGGTTTCTTGTTGGGTTCTTGTGTGTGACTGGGGCGCGGGGATAATTCTACGCGCTGTTAATGGGCGCCGCACTATCGGTAGACATAATTACAGTAATATTCATTGAATATTGAACCCGATATTCAAGAATGGACGTAATGGTGCTCGGCCACTTCCCTTGAAGCTGAGAGAGGTAGTGAAACAGACCAAGAGGCACTCATGGGTCTCTCTTAATGCCGCGTTTTTGACGGTCTCTGTAGTTTAAATAAGATGTGTGGCATTCAGGATGCAACGCGTTTCCCCTCCCGTACCCCAGGTTAAGGTGACCCTCTCTACCACGCGGGAGGAGGGCAATAGTACTCCATGTCTTGCGCCGCAAGATATAGGATAGCAAGTTCAACTGTCCCGGTTACCGTTTCCAGGATCCAAGAAGTCGATCACAACAGAGACTAAGCCTCTTTATTGAAAAGAGGAGAGAGAAGGGCGTCAGTCTACACGCGGCGTTTCCGGAGAAAGGGCACGCCTCCTTGCTTACTCCACACAGGACAATCTTGCAGAAGTTACTATTACGTAGGCCTTGGATAGCTTCTTTTAAAGCATCCAATACAAGTGGATAATAAGCACTACATCATCGGCCTTCGGCCCAGATACCCTTGACAGCAAGGGGTGTGTCTGGCGGGATGTACATTGCAAATGCTCCTTTTGGCATCTTATACAAAGTGGATTTTGTTTTATTTTGACAGAATATCCAAGGTAAGAACTTAAGGTACGCCATTATGTTGATACCCTTTTTTCGTACTTCGTCCGCTTGCGGGATGCATATGCCATCAAACCAAAACGTTATCCCCGATCGGAAAGCGGACACGATCGCGGCGACTCGGCGCAGCTGACAGGTTGGAAGGCCGGTTCTGGTGGTCCCCCCCAACCCGACCCCCCAGGCATGAGAGATCGAGATGTAAGGGACATCCAACGATTTGTGCACTTCGAAGCCTACGGATGCATCGTTGGGTCCGTCAAGCAGAGTAACGACGGGCCCGTAGCCTTCAGAAATGCATTGGATAATTCGATCTGGGAGGTGGGCCAGAATAAACCGAGGTTTCCTCGGACGTTTGCGCCGACCTACCCGTCGTAACATGTTAGGGTCTATAGATCTTGACGTCAACAGCATAGGCCGCGCAAGCAAAAGTTCCGCTTACAGCCGCCGTGATATTTCCCATCCGCAAGTGGTCCGCGGTCGTGGGAGTATTTCAACGCCGACACGGAGCTTATGTTAATTAGGTTCTCGACGGTAAAAGGATATTATCCATCCGTAAGCATCTCCCTACGCAATCCGCCCCTGTACTCCTCGATCCACATCATGGACCAGGAAAACCACGCGGTGCAGTACGGGCCCGGAAAATCTTGCTCGCATTTACTAGGGCCTCTCTAATTAAGGCGATAAGGCATATGGGGTTGCCTAACCCATCAGACCAGACGTGAAAGATGGCGACGTAGCTTATTCCTGGCTTATAAGGTTCTACATCGTAACCCAAAGGCTCCAGCGCACTTGTCATCGTGATCGACCCTAGCGGGAACCCGCCCGTTTCGCAAATTGTGGCCGCTTTCCCCAATGGAAGTTTAACCCATCCTCATGCACAACCCAACTGTCGGTGTGCTGAATGACAGTCGGCCTCCTTGATCTGATTGGCGGCACACATCTTCGTAAAGCAACCGCCGTAGTCCTTATCCAGCTTGGGAGGCCCTAGGGCGTAGATATAATAGGTCGTCGGCTCCGAAAAGACATCGTTGATCATTGAAACCCGGTTTGGACACCAACTTTCCCGTTCCATCGACGGTCGAAGAAAGAAGATCCGTATAGCAAGCAGCTTAGGGAGGTACAGAGAATGGCAACAGAGAGGATAATTTGACCTAATCCTTCTTCGTTCGTCTTCTCCCGAGTCCAATCCAAATCCCGGGCTTGTTAACATACCCGAGGTAGGAACTCGACGATATGTTGACGGCGCCGAAACCTCGTGTCCTCTGGCAGTGATTTGTCGACTTCTAGATATTCCGCAATCCGGGACGGCAGATGCTGTGTCGTGATAAGTTTGACCGTCCCGCCTACTTTTCCCTTCCGCCTCCCGGATATAATCACTCGTGTCGATGCTGATGCGGTTTTTCCCAAAGACATGGCCAAGGGTGCCGAAGAAAAGCCAAGATTGCAAAAAACCCAGCGCGTCCACAAATCCCTTCCCCCCGACCTGCTTGCCGCTGCGCGATTTCAGCAGCAAGGAAAGCTGTTGAGTTGTCCAGCCCATCCGCTGGGGGTATCCTTCGAAGCCGAGGTTATCGTACTTGTCACCGCCCAGATGAGGAATCCGGATCAAGCATCTAACATCTAATGGGTATGGAAGGCGGTCCATTGTCGCTTAAGCATTCAATCGACGAACTGGATGGTTCCGTTTAAGGTGAAGTGTGGGGTTTAAGGTTTTCCGTGAAACTACGATCCAAAAGGCTGCAAAACTCCGGGTTCGTCGACTCATCGGTCTGCTGGGACGCCGTGGAATAGGCAATTGCGTTTCTAGGTACGTTCCGGGTTGCTTGAATGGTTCTAGGTCGGGATTATGGCGGATTTCGTACTCACCGAGCGAACAGGGTTCGCACCGAACTCTCCACGACCGCAGGCTTGACCTAGCTCCCTCGCTGGCGGCCGCGCTCTGGACCTGTATACCTTCGCCTATTCACCTCGTTCCTGACCGTGCTCCAGCCAGTCCTGCTAATCAGCTACACTGGCATTGAAGAGACGCCATGGCACCACGGCACCAATGGGTCAGTCTGTAAGGCTGACCCTCCCCGAGGTGGCACCTTGGCCGGCAGGCCAGCATCAAGATAACACATGCTACCTCTTGGCCACTAGAGGACTGGACATGCTGCACAAATGTATCGTCGCTGCCACCGGTGGCGGCCGTACACTATGGAACTACTCATTAAGCCTATGTGAACGGCGGACAGCTCCGAGCGCCCGAATATTGAAAGCATTTGTTGTTATCAAACAACGAACCGGCCTTTCGTCCATAGTACTTGCCAGATCAGCGACAGCCTAAACTGGAATAATTTCTAGGTAGTCGCGCCGGAAAGGAAGACAGGGTTGAAGTGAAAAGTCTCATCCCTTGTCCGGACAATCCCTCGTGCCTTGTCAATCGTTAGACCCAAGTCAGGAACTGTCATTGAGCCAACCTCGCCCTTGTTAATCCAGTCAAAAATGGCCTGTCTCTCCGACACATCCGGAACTGTTCTAGCCAGGATGACGAGAACCGAGATCCATCCGATCACCAGCGTCTTGTCGCTGTCGTTTGTGCATTTGTAATCGTACCTTGCCACAACTTCGTCAACGCCATCCCTAGCCATTTCCGCTAGGTGCTGAATATATGTTCTATTGTCTTCTGTTTTGATGTGGTCTTCATGGTTTAGCACGTATTCCGCCACCTCGTACAGGATCCAAGCGCGCGGCTCAAAAGACGGAAACCTCCTATACGACTGTGGGTCAGCTTGTATGCTTCTGCTGTTGGGTTCAATATTTGCTGCTCTCTGGACTCCCGAGACAGCTGAAAAAGAGAGGCTTTTAAAATCTGAAAAACAAGTACCACTCAAAAGCGCAGTCGCGGATTAGCATGGGGATGCATCGAAGCATCTTCTTGAAGTAGGCTTTCTCTTTGTCGCTACGGACGCCCTTGTCGTCCCCTTGCGGCATGCAGGTCCAATCGACCCAGATATATCGCCAGTCTAAGCTAGCCAGGTCCTCCTGGACGAGGCGTAGATCATTCCCGTGCTCGTCAGGGTGGTGTTTTGCGCGCCAGAAGTGACTGACGAAGTAGCAGTCCTCGTTGTTGGCAAATCCATAGTCTATGGGGAGGAGGATGTAATCGTCCAGGCGGCCGGCGCTCCATTTGGTGAAACACTTTTGCCGCAGGAAAGCATCACGCAATTGGAAGAACCAGTATCCCTGCTCGACCAGGAGCGAGTCCAGGGAGTCTATGCCTCCGAGAATGTCTGCGTGGTTCTGAATGGCAGTTACTTTGTTCGCCGCGGCGTGTGTCCGTTTAGCGACTTCAGCGCTTTCTCCGAAACCTGGGCCATCATAGCCCTCAGTCCCGACGTAGTTGATAGAATGCCAGGCATCAATGCTTCGCTCTACCAGCGACCGAAACACTACTAAGATGTGAGAACTGGGTAGCTTTATTCACGGCTGTGTTAAGGAATGGCTTACGTCTGTTAGCCTGGTCAGACCGATCCATTGTCTCAGCCATAAACGGTAAGGTTGATGATACAACTGTAAGGGTATGGATTAGTCAGAGGCCACACGGGCTCAATTGTAGGAAGAATCTGTCTGGGAAAAGGAATGGTACTGGCGAATGAAAGTGAACGACTTCGCCTGCTCCAAACAGTCTGAGAGTGGCAGGGGGATTTGTACTCACTCTGGATCCCTCCGTCGGTAAAATCCGGGCGTGTTCAAGATTGAATAATATTGGCAAGGCATATTTTTCTAGGCATTCGACGGAAACGCGAGCGAATCATGCTGCTACATCGGTCAATTCGAGGCTTGGGTATGCGAGTTGCTGTATTGACCAGTGCTGTCAATGGCCAGCACAAGGTGCGGGGATTTACCAGGCACCTATGATAAGCAACATCTCCCAGATCGCCTGCTGTCAGAGGTATTTCGATTATTCGCCGGCAGCACTCGTCGGTGTTACCGACTCTCGGCCGGTCTCAGGTCAGTTCCAATTCACCAAGTCCGAGTGCTTCCGGAGCACAACCAAAGGGGAGTAATTATTAAAATGGAAAAAGTGACCCGAAAGGCGCTTGTGTCTTTGACAGCACTTGTAGGCAAGAGGGGATCGGAACCGTTGGAAACTAGCAGACTAGATAGTTGACTATGTTGACAACGGCGCTTTTTGCATCGTCCGGCAGCTAGAGCACAACCATTCTGTCACGGTCCAGACCGGTTGGCTTGCCGGTCTCTTTATGCCCTATACAGGCAAGTCGTTCCTTCGGAGGCCAAAGAAGTATCTTGGACGACGACTCGTTCACGATGCAGGAGAAATATACGGTGTCGTGGATTCGGACAGCCAATGCCGTTTAGCAACACCGCGAGACTGCATTCCAACTTCTTCGAGGGCTGGAACATATACGATGCCAAAAACGGCCGCGATGAACCATACGCCTTTAGGATCGGTCGCAGTTCTCTAGATTGCAAAATGTCGGCAACGGGCCGGGGGGGGGGGGGGCACCTATTATGCGCGGAAAACGGGGGCCGGGGGCC
>QJNY01000218.1:15113-122790 GCA_004155945.1 Monosporascus sp. mg162
CCCCCCCCCCCCCCCCCCCCCCCCCCCCCCCCCCCCCCCCCCCCCCCCCCCCCCCTAGGCGGCGCGGAAAAAGGGGGCCCGTGGCCCGAACCGTAGCACAACACCTGATGGCGTTCTGGGTCAGGTCAGGAGCACGAGATCATTCGACTCCAGATCCATCCGCGCTCGGAACAACGGGAGGGACATTACACGCATGCAATGACATAATAGCAACCGGAAGAAGAAAGAAGCGGCCCCATATCAAAAACCTCCAACCCTTTTTTTTCAGGCGCTCGGGTCGGTCAGTCGTATAGCATGATATCGATTGATTAAGTGTAATCATGTTAAGATACTTCCTACACACCGTTCTGCTCTCACAGTTGATAGATAGACAACTCCCACCGCCCTCCCCCCCTTTTTTTTTCGCTCCTCCATTTTTCGTCTCCGCAAACGGACGGGACAGACAGAGAGCATAGAGACGAACAAGGTGACGCGAACTAACCTGCCATCCCCCATCCCCCCTCCTCCTGTGCGCGATAATTAGTGATACTTTACCGGATCAGACCCGTCCTGTATGTTATGTCATGTAAATATATGTATATATCTTCCCCCTATCTTCTCCCCCCATCTTCCGTCTTCTGCCTTCTGCTTGCTACCTAGCTAATAAGTCCGCAAACCTCCACTCAACTCATTACGCCCACGGTGCCTTTCCCTTCAACTTCTCCCCCCTTCCCCCTTCACCACTACCCCCTATTCTCGACAAAAGCACCTGGTGTCGCGGCGCTCTCCACCCGTCTCGCATCTTCCGGACCCCAAGCAGACAGGCAGAGAAAGAGGCAGACGAGGGCAGGGCGCCGGGCGCCATCCGGCTCAGCCGGATCGAGCGGTCGACTGCCCCTCCCCCCCAAGGAGGTCACCGGCGGCTGTAAACTCGGAAAGAGGTGCAAATTCGAACATAGGTATCCTCGCCATGACTATGAAGGAAATTAGATGAAAGAGAAAAGCTCCCCGATGGAACTTGCGGGCGAGCGCGCTCAGAAGCATCGCCCTATGGTAATAAAATGTGGAAATGCTCGAGACAAAACATAGACGACCAAACTTAGAAACGTACACCTGACTTGCAACGCTGTCCGCTTTATCCAGTATCCCCTTTCTGGTCCTACATGTAAATTAAAGGAAGGGCCGCGAAGAGAACCCCTGAGTATTATTAGACAATGCCAAGGGACAGCTATAACCCGCGTCCTGGCTGTGCCTGCCGGAACTGTGTGATAACCTTGACTAGAGCGAGCCCTGAGTTTTCTCCTGCATAGGCAATTCAGACTTTCGGTTGTTTTTCCAAAAGTCGATGGCTGCGATGACATCCCCTCCAGCTTCATCCTCGTGCGCGAAGAGAATCTGTAGGTTGTTAGTTATCCAAATTAGGTCATTCGGGAGCTGGAGTTACTGGCTTACCTCATGCGAGCTACTATGCAACATCCTGATATTCTTATGCGGTACGATATGGACCGCGCCGCTCTCGATATTCCTAAGTTCGATAAAGCTCGGCTCGAATGCGAGAATCCAGGGGTATGACAGCGCGAAAGCCTGAGGCGTGCCTTCCCAGTCGATACGCCATTCTGGCCGTGCCCTCCAGCCGTTCCTGTTGACGAAGAAGGAGAAATCCGTATAGTTCAGGAGGAACTCGCCGTTTAGACGTTCTATGTGTATCGGCTTGACGCCCTCCTTCCTCGCGACGAAATCGAGCGACGTATCCGCCTGATCAAGTAGCGACTGCGTCTCCAGCGTCTCGAGCGACACGACTTCAAAACCTCTTGCACACGCAACGCACAACTTGCTCTTAAGGAAGTGGACGGATGTGGATTCGGTCGGGATGTAGAACTCCTTGAACGCCCTAAGCTCATCTTGGCCTGTGGTAAACATCTTGCCGAAGCCTTTCTGCTTCTTGCCCTTGCTCATCGAGTCATTGGGCTCATACACCTTGATCGTCGTCGAAAGCGCACTAGACTTGACGCAGCATACCAGGTGCCTACCCAAGCAAATTCCCGTCTTGAAAAAGTTGCAGTGACTTTGAATCTTCTTCGGCCGTCTCGACAGCGCTGGCTCGTTAGGATCCAGGGCTGCCAGTGGGTACGACATGAGGGACTTGTTGGAAAGAATAAGCAGAAGACCATATTCTTCGAGGACGTCGACTTGTGTCACGCTCTGTGCCTCGATTACACGCTTGGGGGGTTGATCCTTATTCTTACGGGACGAGACGTAGACGCCATTGTCCGTCCCATAGATGAGCTTGCGGCCACCATCTGTGATATACCGTCAGTATGATCGATCAACCAAGGGTGGACGAGATACACACCAAATGGCGTAACGGCGTTGACCTGGTTGCCTGTCTGGAAAAACCCGGTCGACACGGTAGTTATGTTGAAGAAATCGGCCCTTGCCCGGAGACGTTGTTGGGCGGCGTCGATATACTCGAGCCATTTCTGCCGTGCTGCCTGGTTTGATGCGTACAGGACCTGCTCGTAGAAGTTCCTGCCCAGATGACGGAAAGTTATCGGCCAACCCTCGCCGGCTTTCTTATCATTGGCCTTCCCGCCCAAAGAAGGAATGCGCTTGAAACCTTGGGGAGGTATCACCTCATCCATTTCCCTGATGGAGAGTAGCTCCAACGGAATAGGCTTTGTGGATGTTAGCCAGTTTTAGCAGCAGCAAAAATCACGTTCAACGCCACGACTCACCCGTCTATAAGCTTTTACTTCTTCCTGCCCCTTGCCGACCTGTTTAATCCGCACGAGAAGGACAGCATGGTCGAACAGGAAGGCGGTTATGTCGGTGGGATCGGTCGGCGACTTCTTGAACTGGGTTTTGAAGACCAAATCGCGACCTTCCTCGGTAAGCTTGAGGTCGACCCGATCTTGAGGCCGGAACCGCAGCTGCTCGTTGAGCCGCCTGAGGTTGAACCGGTTTTCTGCTTTGCCAGACTCCGCGTTCACACGGGTGAGCAGGTCACGGATCATTGTCAAAACCTTAGGGATATCGTCCTTGTCAGGGTTCCCGTCTTCGGTATACTTGAGCACATTCTCCAGGAGCAGCGGATAGCGGGCCAGTCTCGTCGTGGGTTTAGTCAAATAGCCGTTCAGCTCCAGCTTCCTCGACTCCTTCCTCCGTTCAATCTCTTCGACATACTTGGCAAAGTTTGGATTGGCCGATCGTTCATTCTCGAAGGCGAATTTAGCTTCCATCTGCTTCGATCCGTACAAAATGAACGGCTCAAACTGGGGAACAATCTCGAGGAAGATATCGCCAATGCTCTTCACTACGGGGCTCTTCTGCTGTCGTTCTGTCAAGGCCCTAGCAAACCTGGAACTGACCGAGTGGATGCTGGGATGATCGATGACGTTGCTGAAAATTTGGCGCACGACACGTTCTCTTCTCTGGGCGGGAATAGGCGACCCGTTCGACCGCAGGGGTAATATCCAGAAGTCTCTGAGATATTCCAAGTCCTTGACGAAATCCCTCTCGGTATAACATATCTCGGAGATGACTTCTTGTCTCTTCTTCTCTCTGTCGCCCACGCTCTCGGCGACTTCCTTTGGCACTGTGTTGATCCAGAGCTTCTGCTCGTCCGTCTGATCTGCGTCATCGTTGAGAAGGGTGTCTTGCTCTTTCTTCAATCCCACCTGTGGTTTGAGATTGAGACGAGACACCTGTTCCAGTCTTCGAGGACACGCGATAGAGTAGCAGAGCTGGTCCCTCGTACAGGTCGGCGAATAACACTCAGAGAGCAGCACAAATACGCCGTTCACAGACGGCTTCTCCTCCGGCTCGTCCATCATGCTCTCCCTGAACTGGTACATCTCGGATGTAGAGTCGCGCAGCCTGTGTTCGTAGGTGACATCGTGGAAGAACTTCTGAGCGTCAAGGGCTCGGCCCAGTAAAAGAGCCAGATTTCGGTCCGTGGTTCGGATAATGTATGATAGAACATCGACAGCCTCAGAGCCGCTGAAGGCATTCTTGTACGTTAACCCGTTCTTGGTTCGATCCCCCGTGATTATCTTCTGCCGGAAGCATTCGGCGACTCTGGAGAGAAGTGCCGGATAGACGAGGGGGGCCCGTATCCTGGCCGTCGGGGGCCGTTCACCGTCACCGGATCTCGTAGACGATCCTACCGAAGGTCGGTGCGCTGCGTCTTGTGACTGGGGCTCAGGGTGCGGCGCGATGGTACTAGCCATTGACATGCTGCGGCTGTGGTCACCACCAGCAACCGTCGAGGACATAGTCGACGAGGCCATGCTCATAGTCCTCGTTGCCGTACCTGGCGCCGGTGTATATGCATTGAACCCGGCATACCCGCTCATGTTCGGGTCGTCGTTCGAAGGGGCTCTCGTCCGGTTCGGGATAATCCTGCCACTCATGGTCTGATGCGGATCGCGATCTGGTGGCGGATAGCCCGTCAACGACATGGACCGGTCGTCGTGGCGCTCGGGAACGACTCGACCTTGTGCCGTGGTCCTCGAAGAGGCCGCATGGGGCGGCGTATGCCTGAAGTTGTTCTGTGGCGACTGATACGAGCCAGGCGGGGGATGATACATCGGCGGCCGCGGCATAGTAGCTAACGACTGGGAACGGTAGGGGTCATCGCGAAGAGCAGGCCCGGGGCCGGGGCCGGGGCCTGGGCCTGGGCCGGGCCCCCCCTGATAGTTTCGCGGAGGCGGATTGCGCGGCGGATATCCAGGAGGGGGACCTCCTGAAGGGCCCCTCGAATCGAGTCGAGGCGGCGCGGGGCCGGGATGAGGGCGGCGATCCGGCACGGGACTCGGTCTTCCATATCCCTGAGGTTGAGGCGGATATCCCCCGGATGGGTTCCGCTGGTTCTGGTAGTACCCGTTCGCCATACTCGAGTCCATCGTCCGCGTCCGACCCGGTTCATCGTAAGCACCCCTTTGAGGTCGAGGAGGGGGCATGCGTTGCATGTCGGGAGACGCACCCGACATGGTGTTCGTTCTCCCGGAGTATGGCATCATATTTGGCGGTTGCATGTTGCCAGACGAGGATGTCATGGTGGTCGAACGGCCAGGAGGGGGGTGGGCACCGAAAATGTTGGAGAAGGCGGCATCCCGTTGGTTGTTGGGTGGCGGGCCATATCGGCGTTGATCATATTGGTAATCGGCCATAATGTTGTCCTGCAAAGGGAATCGCGATGCCTATCAGTGCCAGTTGTAGATAGAGACTGCAACTATCATAACGAGGCCACCACTAGACAAGGCAGACACTCTTGACAAGTCTAGATGTATGCTACACGTGAATGTGGTTCCGTATTTAGGAGAGGAATGGAGGTCCCGAGCGACTCACTCATGGAGAAGCTAGGCGGCCGCGAGCCTAGACGATCGACAAGGCGTCGTGTTGATGGACGGGGGCGGGGGGACGAAAGGGGTGGTTGCCGACACTTGACGACGGAGTTACCGTCGCTGGTGGTCGACCGCCGAGGAACCGAGCGATGTAGATGCCTCTGTTCGCCTATTAATATTTTCCCCCTTTTATTTTACCCTATAGAGAGAGTTTCAGGCTGTTGCAATTCTCTCGAGATCCGTCGACGACGCGAAATGACTATAAATTGGGGTCAAGAAGGATCGTCGTCGAGAAAAGGCAGCGGTGAAATTTGTACAGATTACATACGACACGGAGGGATTGAGGAACAGTCGGGTACGTACGAAGGAGGTACGTTATGTAAGTAGACAATAATAATGTGTAGCCGCTTTTAGACACCGATTGTGTCGTAGATAGAAGGATTACGATAGGATATCAAATGTTATGTACTAAGTATGGAGATAGCGGTTGCAGAGGTAGATTCCTTACTCGCCGTTAACCTCCCCCGTCAACCCCCATGTCTACATGTCAAAACTCTAATAAGTGCAAATGCACGTACCGGAACTGCCGAAGTCCAGTATGTAGATACCGGGCGTATTCGTACAAACTTGTATACAGTCTAGACAGTCCAGTACATACCGATCCCTACATATCACAACCGACCATCTTGCCACATGGGCAATTGAATTTTGTGGGATTGAGCTTTACTACCTACGTGAGCATATGAAGTATATACCAGATATATCACCGGGAGCTCTGTTGCCAACTGGACGGTTCGCGTTAAGCTGTACGTATATACAATGCATCGAATGTGGGGTACCTATCTATCATTACATGGGTAGTCGGAGCTTCCGACAGGATATCTGCGGTCACGGGTACCTGGGACATCGTATCATGTGTTGCATATCTGGCGAACGCGCAGGCGATACCGAGCCACCTATTCATTACTGTAAGATGGCTGTCTGGTGGCGCCTACATTGATTGCACAGAAAAGCGAGGGAGCGTCAAGTTGGCGTAGCGTAGTACCTAGAGTAATAACGTACATAGTTCTGGTAGTTCCAGCTTCCTAGGTGACCTTCCGTATTAGCATCTCAGTTGTATGTATTTACCAACCATAGTAACTAGTTGAGGCATGCCTCTGCTGGGGGAGTGTTTCTACACAATATACAATATTCAAGCTAGAGGCATGTGCCCAGCCCGAGATTGGTTTGGGGTAAAGACGGGATAAGCACATCAGATGATCGAGCCAGGCACTCGACCCTTCTTCCCCCTTGGATCAGAACCAGACTGCCTAGGTAGGCTTTTAGTCTGTGGCTTCTAAGGCTTGCATGTGATGCGATAACGCTTATGGGCGTTAAGGCTAAAAGCCAAGTTACCGACTAATGCAGTAGTGATATGACCACTCGCAGCCCTGCTGGTCGCCATCCCAGGGAAGCGACATTTTTGTTATAAGGGCATGCCAAAGGTTGGCATCTCTTATCCCGGCCCAGTGCGGTGCAGCATGTAGATGCGAACAGCCCCCCCGAGATAATAGACGGGCTGTTGAAGGGCGGCGTAGGTACCTATTCTCTATCCCCTTACGTATCCATGCAATAGTGCCTTGGTAAGTACGGACGCGAACACGAGCATCGCTATAGGAATTCGCTTGATCCCAACAGCATATACGGTGTGAGATTGTCAGACACTGTTAATTTGTCGACGACGTAAGCGCATCAAGATGAAGCATGTCTGTACTTTTGTTCGTTGGAGTTGGATGAATGAGACAAGTTCACTCAACCTCTGTCTGAGTGGCTGTTCGAACATCAAAAGTATTGAGCTTATGTAACTCCAAGCTCTGGTCACGTGATAGCTTCCCTCATCCTAGACTAGGTACTTCCCCAAGTTGATGCAGTCAATGCCAGCCAGCCAGCCCCAGGCTACTGCAATCATACGCCCCGGCACTCAAGAGCATAACGAAAGCCATTCCACAGGCTCAACAACACAACGCGACAAACCACTCCCTCTTATTCCCAGCGATTAAACCGTCCACCGTACCAACTCGACCTCGACTCCTTCAAGATGAACGACTCTGAAGCCGCCCCGAAATTCGCCCCTTTTATCGGCATGGTAAGCTCCCAGCCGCGGTGTCTCTTCCGAGGACAGCTATCTAGCTAGCTACCTACCATCCATTCCGTTCTAACAGAGCCGCGAATGCAGGCCGGTATCGCGAGCGCTATGATCTTCGGCTGTACGCACCCCTACCTACCACTAGAATACCAAAGTGCGGTGATGCTAAGAGACGAACTACACAGGCGTCGGTGCGGCGTATGGCACAGCAAAGTCGGGAATCGGTATCGCGGGCGTCGGTACCTTCAGGCCCGACCTGATCATGAAGGTTTGCATCCCTTACATACAGATGTGTACGCGCCGACGGAGTCTAACCATCGGGCCCTGTACTCGTAGTGTCTGATCCCCGTCATCATGTCCGGTATCCTCGCCGTCTACTCGCTCGTCATCGCCGTCTTGATTGCCGAGGACATGGCGCCACCGACGACGCAGAGCTACAGTTTGTTCAAGTACGGCAGCCACCTCCTTCCCTCTCCCCGAAAACGTATCCGCATCGACGGGGGATTATTGCGTATGGGAGCAAGATCCAGCTAACGGTCGACACAGCGGCTTCATGCACCTCGCTTGCGGCCTGGCCGTCGGGATGACGGGACTCGCAGCGGGCTACTGCATCGGCATCGTGGGCGACAAGGGCGTGCGCGCCTACATGGAGCAGTCGCGGGTCTTCGTCGGCATGGTTCTGATCCTGATCTTCGGCGAGGTCCTAGGTCTCTACGGGTACGTTCCTCCAACAGGTGCCCAATATCAGGGTACAAAAAACAAACGCCTCCGGGGAAAGCCCAAGGAAGGGCCGTTCTTTATGTTAGGTGCTGACATCGTCCTGGTAAATATATAGTCTCATCGTCGCGCTCATCCTCAACACCAAGAGCAGGGCTTGATACTTTTGTCACCAGCGTCGCTACGAGAACGATACTCCACACAACACTATGAAACGGATGAACAGAAGGGACAGAGATAAAGAGGAAAAAAAGTTAGCACGGCGCCACCTGTGTTTAGAAGAGGCACAACACTGTAATACCTGCTGCATATTCGGATGGCGTTTCATGGGGGTATGTAGACAATAACGGGTCGACTTTATAAAGTCCTTGACGAGTCTTCGTTTGCGTGTGGGAGACGAAGCTTCTCCGCAAGATAGCATTGCCCAGTGTCGTTGCACGGTAAGTATAACGTTGTTATGCAATGGGCCCGATGAAGGTCATCGATGGCATCCGCGGGTGGTGTATGACGTCCTCAGAACTTCTCATTTACCAGCCAGCCAACCCAATGACGCCTTCAATGGATCGAGAATACTCAAAGACATCCTTCATTCAATGCTATAGATCTTAGCGATACACGCTCGGAGCCAAGGAGCGACAAGAAATCCGAATTCCACATGCGGCAACATTGTCTCATATGCCCATCCATCCACGTACGCTCGTTCCGAGTCCCTGGGTCTCGGAAAACGAAAGGGGGCCGGTGGCCATCCCGTGCCGAAAAGAAGTCCCTCCCCAGTCTATTTGGATGATTCCCGCCCGTCACCCCTTCCGGTCCCTGCCTACCTAACGCCGAAGAAGAAAGCTAGATAATGCCAAGTAATGCATCTCCCGAATGAGAAGGTGGAAAACGCATTCATGATGACCATTTGTTGCCAAAACGCATCCGAGAAACTCCGCCTTCCTACGCGCAAACGCGAGACGGCTTTCAGGCAATGCGTCTGAGTCGAGAGACGACGCCGCGGGGCTAGCGGCGGCGGCCGATGTAGCGCGCCAGCTTCTTGCGGGCGCTGCCGCTCTCCATCTCCCTCCGGAAGTTAGCCCAGCTGCGGTCGCGCTCCTCGCAATCCTTCATCTGGGCTGTCGTACGACGGCACCGAACGGGGTTAGCAATGTTTCGACTTTTTTTGCCATTCATTCTTTCTTGATTTCACCTGCACGCGACCGTAACTCTCTAACGAGCCTTGCCGGAGGGAGATGCTTGATCGAACAAGAAAGGCATGACAAGACAAAAAGACGGTGCGGATAATAGCGGACTTAACACTTACCGAGGAAAAAGTCCCAGCGCCGGTCCTCGCGCAGCAGGATATCGTCGCCGCTCTCGCGCATCAGTCTCGCGCGCCGCGCTCTCGCGGCCGCGTCCTCGCCAACGAGGTGGGGGTCCTCCAGGGGGGGAACCCTATTGGAGCTGGAGTTGGAGGTGCTCGAGCTACCGGCGGCCGGAGGGGTAGCGACCCTATCCAGCACATTGCGCAGCGCGTTCTCGATGGACGCCGAGGAGCTGCTGCTCGACGCGGCGACGGCCCGCCGATGGGCCACGCGGGCGTACGTGGGGTTGGTGCTGGTCGTCGACCACGTGGGTATGCGGAAGATGTTGAGGTCGGGCAGGTTGTTCTGGCTGCGGGCCGAGGGAATCGGCGGCAGGCCGGTCGTTCTCGGCGTGAACGGGGTCGACGGCGGCACTAGGGGCGCCGGCCGGCCGTTCGGCGTCGGGGTGTAGGCAGGCGTTGTCGAGCTCTCGTAGGGCGGCAGCATTGAGCGGTAGGACGGCGCATCCGAGACTTCAGAGGAGGCAGCTCGTGTTAGCGTGCTAAGCCTTCTTCCTCTCGGACTGCCTATAGGTAGTTATCTTACTATAAGAGGGGGCGGCCGACCGAATCGAAGCTGTCTCGAAGTCCTCTGCACTTAGACGTTCGAATCGGGAAGGCCCGACCTGGGCAATAGGTTCGGTTGCCATCGTTCCTTGTGAATTGGTAGGATATGGAAGACAAGACGTTTATAGAAGTAAGCCGGAGAAGAGGAGGGGAGAAGGGTTATCGGGGAGCAGGAAGCTGGAGAGAGACAGCTCGCACATCAGATCTACTACGCTGGCGACTGTCCTCTATGTCATTCAGGTAGGCAGAGAGATGAGGCGTGTAGTTGGAGGCAAAGGGAATAGGAGTCCTCTCTCTCAGGTAAAGCAGGTGAATCACAAGATGTGAATAGCTCTACTTCAAAAGCAAGCACGGTATCGGGTAGACCACCTTTGGGTATTTATTGGAGAGCCCCGGAGAGGAATATACGTAGGGTTCACGACAACACCACGAGCTAGAAACTTTAGAGCGTTAACGCAAACCCAATCAATGGCAAGGTTGAAGCCGCACGTGAGGTCGCAAAGTTACAAGTTTATGTATCCTGAGGAGGGACAACAGAAGGGGGGGAGGGAGAGGATATGTGTGACAATGATAAACCACCAACCGCGGCTTATGGCGTTTGTATATGGGTGATTCCTGACCGGAGAGCGTCACTTCGACCGACTTGGCTCCGCTTGTGGCTTAAATGGTCTCACGGAATAGTTCCCGAGTTGTCAATTCAGGGCAGTCTTGAGTTGTTGTATTCCCCACACTTGTACGGGTACGATTCTGTGCATCCTCCTAAAACACAGCCCCCTTGGGGCTCCGGTAAGAGGCTGGGTACCGAGGTACTAGAGGGGTTTGCGAACAAGAGGACGCAGGTATAACAAATAGGAAGTACTCAGTGCCAATACAGACTCGGGAGACCACGCGGCTAGCTAATATGTATGTACTTGTACATACGAAGCTCCAAGCGGGAGAATTAGCGGGGTTAACCAATCGCCCGTTATCGCTGTATAGCGGGGTGTCTGTGCCAGAGAGCGGCTTTTCTGTGTCCCCGGCTAACAGACGGACCAATGGCTTCAGCCAGACGGAAACACTGTGTTTCCTTGCAGCTCCTGTACATAGACGGCAACAGGCCCGAAGTGCATCAGGAACAATAAAGCTGGTGTATTTCTGGTAGAGATAGAGATACCGAGGGGTCTGGACGTTCTTGAGCACATGGCAAGGGAGTGCCCCCGGGCAATTACACCGAGCCATCCACACCTCATAAGACCGGACGTACTAGAGCCGCCCAATTGGTCCCGTTCCTGAACTTGCTTGAATGCTGCAGAAGTGAACACTGGCGATCGGTGGTGATCAGGCACTGTAACTACGACGAGCTGCTCCTGGATGAAACAGGCGAACAAAGAACAAGCCAAAGCTTCAAACCTCGATGATCTCACATTGCGTAAGCTTGGTCCCACGCTACCTACACCGACCAACTTCCAAGGTGTGACGCTGGGGCTTTGTGGGGTAACAACGATCCCACTTCTAGATCGTGGATTAGACTTCCTACATACTTCGAGACGATTCCCGGATCGGCTCGGGTGGAACGGCCGTACTGAACTCAGGCAAAGAGAGAACCACAGCGGATACAATGTGAATATGCAGCCCGAGTTCCAAAGAGGCACCCCCGAGAGAATTCCAGCAGCTAAAAGTGCTTGTTGAGCCTTGCTGTGTGCCGTTACATTTGTCTTGCTCGGCTTTAAGGCGGGCTTTAAAGCCCGTTTGGAATGGCCAAGCGAGAGCTTGCACGGGGGAAAACTGGAGACCATGGTGCCCGCGGAAGATCGTCCAAGAAGATAAAAAGCCGCAAAGCTGTGGTTTACAGGCTAGGAAGCTAGCCTGTTGGATATGTAGGGCTTTTCGCGTGTGAGATTCGTGATTCACTCTAGGTATTCGGATCGGGAAATCGGTCACCTGCGTTCCGCATGTTAAGATATACCCCTTGGCCTTCTTTGGCCTTCGAGAACGTTGGCAAGGACGGGTATAATCCAAGATCGACAGGGGTCTGTCGATCAGTTTTTGTTGTTTCTTATTTATTTATTTTTCCCGAGCCTCTGATACCTTACTATGTTAGTAATTCACCGGGGCTATTTGAATTCACCATCGAATCAGATGAGGCTCCCGGACCCCGTCCTCGAGATCCTCGAAGTTTAACCGTAACTTTATCTTGAAAAAATGATCACCCTGGAACGTTCACGAACGCGCCGTCCCGTCACGGAGCAGTTTACAGACATATGCCCAAGTGGGCTGCCACCCATCCTACATTCTTAACGTCACCGACGATATTCTAGGTAGCCAAGAAATAGTCCGCCGGACACAGGTATCCTAGCACATCGTAAGCGATCTCCGTCTTGCCGGTCGCGGACCTAAGCCGATCTAGCCGTGGATAGTTCGGGTATGACCCTCAGACTTTCGCTTGGTAAACTGACACATTAGCGGGCAAGTGCTCCACTCTTACTGAGGTGCTCCCCAGAGGTAGCCACCGGTGATTCTGATGAACCACTTCCACCTACCACCGAAGGGCCCTCCAAGCCCGGCTGGGGTTGTCAGCTTAGATCGCAGTAAAAGTTTACTGAAGTTGTCGTCAGATGTTCTGGGACAAAGCAGGTATCCTCATCGCCGCTACCGCCTTGACATGCTACGGCTTTTAGATGACAATTCCATTGGGAAAGAGGCGGATACTTATGAGAGTACCCCCTGCAGAATCCCGACGGGAGAATCAAGGCCAGCATATCCGTTCCGAATGTCCTGATTATGGACAACAGCCGCCGTTCTGTTGCATGCCATCCCGTCATTTTTGATAATTATAAAGGGACAAGTTGTCGCTGTATCGGCGGTCTGCTTGTACCTAACAGAGAGCAAGTTCGGCGCAGATATTGCGCTCTGCTATGAGTGACACCACCTTAGCAAACTCCAGAGTTGTCTGCTGGCTTTAAGGCAAGTTGGAAATGCCCCAGAACATGCGGCGGCGCGGCCGCGGGGAGAAACGGCCGCAGCATGATTCCTCCGGGCCGTTCCTCGCTCAATAGTTCATTCCTGATATAATATCGCACCCTCGGAAGCTCTCCATCCTTCTCGCATGCCTCATCCCTAAGCCCTTACTCGTCCTCGAGGGGTACTGAGTCACCGTGGCTGGGTGCGCTGGCTGCGAATCCCCCTGTGGCCGGCCTTGTTTAACACGGCCCTGTGGTATCAGACGATGCACGAGGGTTGTGGTTGATGCTTAGGCAGCGGATCATAAGAGAGGATATCATTGCTAAGCGTCAAGTGAGGACGACAACCAGTTGTTCATAGTATACGCTGCGAAGCTACGCATGGGATAGTGGAATATTGAAATCGCGGGCGTATTTACTGACGTGTTTCGGATGGGTATTCTTAAATCACAACAAGCACAAGGACTGCGGGTTTCTCGAAGACCCCTTATATGACTTTTTCGCGTTGGCTCCTATGCTTGGTTCTGCTGCTTGTCAACACGAATTACCTCATTGTTTCCGCAGTCCGTCCGGCTCACGTCCGATACGACCGTCCCAGACTCGTGCAAGGACTGGAAAATGATAGGGGAGCCCAGATAGGTATCGTCACCTGCCTTGACGAGAAGCGCAGTAGATCGGGAAATGATCATCTGGGACTATCTGTCAGAGTAAGCAGAACGGTCCTTTTCCGCCAATTCCGGCGGGAAGTTTTGGTGGACATCCTGCCCTTCTGCTAGCACCTGGGGGTCCACCATCATCAAGAGCGCTCGGAACAAGTGCCCTAATGTGAAGCCGTGGGCTCGCTGAGACTTTCTATTCTTGCTGGGTTTCGGCAGAAAACTCCGAAGGAGGAGGAGATACGGAGATCGCAACCAAATCGTCGAGCCGGGCAGGTGCGCGATTGCAATGACCCCGACGGAATGACCCGACCTCCGGGATATCTCGGGTCCTTGACTGCCAAAGCAGATGGCCTTGCCGAAGAAAAGATGAGGCTGCAAAGGCGGCCGCCCACCATGTAATCGGAACCGCTGTTTATATATCCCAAGCCAAATTTCTTTTCTCGATAGAAGCCGAATAATCATAAACGGTCATCATCCATTGTTAAGAACCGAATATTTTCATCGGCCAAATCCTTATCCCATCCCATAACTCGGCCACAGCATATAAAGATGGCTTAGCCATTTTGCCTAGAACCTGCCGTCGACACAGCAACACATCAGACTAGAACAGAACAACACGGAGGGCAAGGAATGGATGATTGAGAATGAATTCTAGGATAACAAGGAACCGACATGGAAAGAGGAGACTGGAATATTACGTGAAATAGAAAGGCTACCCTTCTTCATGGCGGCTTCAATGGGATCTGATACCCGGCAGTGAGGCACTACTGTACGACTTTCATAATCACCAGCCGGATAGGTCTTCGCCCACTGAGTTGTAGCATCGCAGGAGTTCCTAATAGTATAGGAGAGGGGTGGTATCATGGGAGTGATCCCAGGATAGGACTGGATCCCAGGACAGAGCTAGATCCCAGGACAAGAATTGATCCCCAGGGCAGAACTGGATCCCTGTAGAGTTGCCCTTGGAAACATTTGCTTGACGTCTAGCAGACAAAGCGGCAGTCCATTTGGCGATTCGGGAACAACTTGTTAATTCCATCCCATCGGCTGTTGTCCCAGCCGCCAGCATTGCAATATGGCAGGTTAGCGCTGTCAGTCATTGAGGTATCCCAAACAGCATCTCCATAGGCAAACCGAGCCATCCACTCCTGCCATTGCGTATCAGGACATCTTCTGCGAATGCTTTGCAAAGAACCACTGGACAAAGTCGACCTTTTCACGCTGGGCATTTTGTTTCCTAAATCCGGGCAATCTTCATCGTCTACGCTAGGAGGCAGTTCCGTTGTAAAAGTAACTTTGAGAGAATGAGGAAGTTTCGTTTCAGAGCCAAGTTGATATTCCTCGTCCCAGCCCACCCAGGGACTAGAGGTAGCATAGAGCTCGTTGCCGGCACCATCGTAAACAGTCAAGTCTGCCTTTACGTCCTAGGAGAAGTGCTCCGACCACTCGTGAATATGGAGGTTACAGGTGCCCGTTCCGTAGGACGGCGGCGCCGCCGGCTCTGGAGTGGCGGTGGTCTCCAGGGTTTCGCTGGTGGGGGTGGGACATCCGCAGACCTTCAAGATCCTTGACATGCAGCTTGCCCTTGTGCCTTGATGTTCTTTCCCATAATCTCCCGTAGCTTACATCACATGCACCGACCTCGTCACAGTGATACTCAAAAGGAAACTGACAGGTCGGCACAGTTCCAAGCAGTAGAGACAGGGCAATATTATAGTTAGAAAGTAGTCTATTTAGAGTTGACAGCCCTGGTTGGAGAACGCTTGGGGCATCAGCTTGCGTCAACTGTAGCTCCGGGGTTCCTGATATACGTGGAATACTTTCGTGTAGCCCGCCTTTCGTTCCTCAAGGCCCTTTTGGGCAAAACCGCTTGCGGTTGCGTCTCCTGTCGGTTTTCTGGTCGCGTGCGTACGCGAATGTGCGATTTTCGAGCGCGTCGTTTATCGTGCTGGCCAATAATAATGCCTGTTCTGCAGCTCAGATCACCCTGCTGTTGACTTGGTTCCTCTGAATGATGTCTCATTCATATCGCGAACTGCCAAACTTCGCTGTATTCTTTCCTTTTTATTCACCGATCCCAGGTTTCTGCCTCCTTAACGGTCGCCTCACTCAGCTGTGCCGGCTTTTTCTCCGCTGCTGCCATGCTTTCCGGCACGCTGTTTCCCACGCCTTCGACAGCAACACATGCCGCTACTTTACATCACGCACACCTCTAATCCCTTCCGTCTTCCACATATTCTGCAACACATTATTCCCACACTCGTAATAGACCACGATGCTCTCCAACCTGGCCTTTTAGTCTGATCACTTCACCTACACACGAAATGGAAGGAGATGAACGTATTCAAATTTCTCACCCTGCGGCTCAACTTGACTCATCATTGTTTCGTTAATTAAATTCCGGACTACAAAGGAATACCAATAGTACTACTACCTAACGAAGCCCATTTCGTATCGTACTGCGCTGCCTCGACGGTATGCCATGCCTCAGCCTATTTGGAGATCCCTCGCCGCCACCGTCGTCGACGTCGCGCAGCTGCTTCCCGAGCTGCACCAGCACGATGACGTTTGCCACGCCCACTGCGACTGCGTTTCGTGCCAGTTGGCACACGGCCCGGATACTTCGTCCGGCAGGCCCAGGAAGCGGAAAACCATGTGCCGCCGTAGACCATTCTCCCAGATCGTATCCGCAACGGTCATCCGCCATCGAGCTCGAACCGACGTCATCACCATGTCGGCCTGCCAAAAAGCTGCCCAGACACCTAATCAATACAATCTAGGGGTCAAGCTGGGAACCAGGCGCTCGATGGGCTTCCAGTACTCGGACGCCTGAAAGCGCATAAGAATCCTGACAAACCATGGTTCATAGGCTCTAGGATTCCAGTATTGGAGAACGTCAGCGGTAACCTCGTCTGCACTACCTAACTTCAAATACTGGTATCTGTGTTGTCTTCCCAACTCCACTGCGAGGAGCCACCTGTGTTGTCTTGCCAACTCCGCTGCGAGGAGCCACCACGAGAATGAAAGTGTCAGAACTGACAAAGACAAATAGGAGATAAGCCAGCGCATTCTTCTCTTCCCCGCTACAATGAGAATCACTGAAGCCCCAACAACAAAATCAGCGGGCTCGACCTCCTCTCTGAGAAAGAGCGCGACAGTATAAACAACGGGAAATCGCCATAAAATTGGACGAAATCTCTCGCTCGAGTACATGCCTCCCCATTGATGCCACCATGGCATGCCGTCGTAGAGAAAATCACCGCATCTGCTGTACACCTGAATACGTATCCCCAGTATGGTGAAGACCAGCTCCTGTAGGTATCCCGGTAAGAGACAAGAGAGGTCAATCGATATGGCGTGTCTCAGAATCTCTGCGCAAGGAAAACGGCGCTTCACCTCCTCCGGCTGGCTCTCGCAGTACTGCCTCTTCTGGAGTTCGAACTGACAGCGTGCATCGTCGGCGGCAGCCTTGGCGTAGTATAGGGAGGCGCCTGCGAAGGCAATTGTGATCAGAACGCCGGCGGTTTTAAGGATATGAAACGCCTTTCGCTTGAGCAAATCGTAAGCGGAAGTACCCCAGGTGCGAGCCTGATCGCACCAGAGGGACAGGGTTGCGAACAACTCGCGAGCCCATTCAAAGGTTACAAAGTCCCAGAGGAGGTCGAGAGAGAGCATTCTGACACGAGGGGACACGCCTGAAGTTGTGGAATCAGGAGACTCTCGACCTAGAGGAGATTTGGGTTTTGAAGTCTCACGCGTTATAGCACAAATGCACGGACTGAGGTATTTATCTCGTGAACACGCAAGGTTAGCAAATCATGGAATTCCTTTTGGAAAATGCTTGACGCTAGGGCAAGGACTTACTTTCGGAGATGTGCGGGCTGCACAGCCACCACCATCAAAACGCCTACTGCTTGATCTGGTGAAGCTCGCAGTCCGCACGCCTGCAAGGACGACTCGGGCGATGAGGTGCGTCTCGACCGCACGCGCTTCCCGGCTGTGGCCGACCTGTTCAGGCATCAAGGCGACGCGTCCGACTTTGACGAATACTCCCGGCACTTGCCACAGAAATGGTGCCCGATGGTGACTATCATCAGCATCGTGCCATCTCGCACTGACATCTCGATAACCGCGTCGCCTCCACTCCTTCTAAGCGACCACGCAAGTTCGATCCTGCAACCGAGTCTGCTTCGGCTCCAACAGCAGCGGCGCGAGACGGAGCCGCTCCGCTGCCGACGGAGGACATGGCGATGCCCTTGTCCCGCCAGCGCTCTCTCTCGTCAGACACTGCTGGTCCTGAGGAGTCCGCAATATGAATCTAGAAACCTTTCTCTTTTCGCTACGAATAATTCCAGCACCAGGAAAATTTATGTCTTTCCTTTCATATCCAAGCTTCGCTCCTCAAGGCTCTTTTGGGCAAACCGCAAGGGGTTTACGTCTCCTGTGTTAAGTTAGAAAATAAGTCCCACACGGGCGCATGGTAAACACTACCTACAGGGATCAGCGGCACCACCTAAAATACGTGGCCATCAGAACACCTACGAATGGGCCGATGGCGCTACAAATCTGGAAACCGTAAAACGCCACCTACAACCCTTGGTTTGTACCGCCGCGCCTTATATTCTTTAGATTCTACGCACCATCTTTAAAACCCTAATCAGTTCGATTTAAAAACAGTTGATAATATATAAAATATAAGTTTATTTTAAGCCTTTGTTATAAGTCGTATAATTTGCTATACAAATAAACTAAATAAATAAAAAAAGTTAAATTCTTTAAACATACCCCGCCACCGAGCTGGACATACCACCGAGCTGGACAACTTTATCTAACATTTTAATTATCCAACTTTAATTGCTCATTTTTCAACAACCACAATATGGAACGGCTTACGAAAACGTCTAGAATGAACTTAGCCGTTCAAGCTAAGAAACAAGGTTCGAAACTTAGTTATAAAACGTTAGTTTTATTTATAAAGTCTCACATTTACCTTAAAGATGCGATATAATAGCAAACGCGCCCGAGCCGATATTTGTCAGCTAGCAGGGGTGCGCTAGCACCCATATCCGATAAGATTCCCTCTGATCGGAGCATATATGTTCCGTGGCTAGACTACTCCAAAGATCAGGACGCGTTGCTAGAATGCACGCAACTGGCCAATCAATACAATACAATTAATGTCCCCTATATCTGACAATTAAGAGTTTCATTCGCTTAATTCGTGTTATTTATTAATTGATTAGCTGTTGCTGAGACGATATAGGCTGCACATCAGTAGCAATTATCTGTATACTTATTAGTCATAATGGCGACCGTACCAACGACGTCCGTAATTATCTATACTGGTTTTAAGGACTGGGATAAATTTAAGGACGAATTTAAAACCAAAGCCAAAGTATATAACTTGTGGGATTATATTAATCCTGATTAAAACGTTTTATGGCCTGTTAAACCTATAGCACCCGTTATTATATTTTATTTAAAGAAACTAGTTCGCCAGATAACGACGTAAATAACTAGTACTTTTTCCGAAGGAATTATATAAACCGAAAAAGTCGATCCTGCGGGCCGTCCAATAAATACCTTCGAGATAACGATTAAAGGGCGACAAGCTTATAATTAAAACTTTGCGACCTATATTTACCTAAACCGAAAATACAAAACCTTCCGAAAGAACTTCAACGAGCTTATAAAATGGGTTCTCGATAACGTTTCCCTATCGATTAAGTAAACCTGTTTAAGCCCAGATAACGACCTTAAAAGCTGGTACGCCAAATTATAACAATTAAGAAAGGTTTACGATAGCCGATTACTTATAAACACCAAACGCAAGTACGAAAAACGATTAAAGCAGGCCCCGAAAACCGTTAAAAGATTTAATAAATGGATAGCGAAATGGTAGAAGATTATGGCCTAAAGCTAACGTTACGGGGTTTCCGAAATAACCATGCCAGTTATCTGGACGAATCAATTATATGCAGCAGTAACGCCGATTATGCCTAATTGGTCGAATTCATTCATGCTTTTTAAGTAGGATAATATCGAAAAAGAAACGATCAATTACTTAAAAGTTGGAACTAATTTTTTAAACTACTGGACTATAACGAATCTATAACAGTTAGCAAAAAACGTTAAGGTAACGTTCTCGACTTTTTATGGAGCTTCAGCAAACCTTTTTAATCAGGACGATCTTAATCAAGAAAAAACTAAGGATATTAATAATCAGTTACGCGGTAAAACCTTTAGGAAAGGCCCGAAACGAGGCAATCGTAAAAGTTCCCGAGCGAGCCGAAACAGTAGCAGCAATAAGCGAAAGCGCCAAGAATCGGATACGCAGAGCACGCGTTGCAAGGCCTGCTTAAGCACTTATTACCTGTTACCCCGATGCTTTTACGTATTCCCTAATAAAGCCCTAGAAGATTTCCGCTTTAACAGCGCGATAATAGCATTAGTTTAGGAACGTATCGTTGCTAATTAATCCTTGAAGGAAAAAATAAACCGTTTATCGAAAACTATGAAGAAATTAATTACCCAGGAAACAGATTAACTCCTAAAGGGAGTAAGATAAGTACGGGCGTATTTCTTGATTTCTGATTAACGTAATACGATAAACGTTGCGTTTTACCCCTTAAGAAATTCGGCCATTCTGGATTTAAGGGTTACGATACATATCTTTAACCTGATTAATAAGTTCCTGAACTATAAAATAACGATCCAAGGCGACGGAATATACGTAGGGAACAGCTTCGTCCCGATTAAAAAATACGGAAAAGTAAATATACTGCTTTAAAGCCTTAAGGGCCTTAAAGCGTTACGTCTATATAACGTAGCCCATTACGAGAATTTCGCATATAACCTAATATCTCTCCGGCAGCTCCGAAAAAAAGGGTACTGGTAAAATAACTGGGGAACCAACAATTTTATTCGAGATAAGTATAATCAGGTGGTTGTTACGTTAATAAACAAATTTAATCAGTTCGTTATCGAAAATATTAACGTAATAACTACTTATGCAACTTTTGCATCTTACAAACGAAACGTTAACTTATATATAGCGAAACCACTACGAATTAATAATAGTACGATATAGCACCTAAGATTAAGGCACTTAAAGCCCGAAATAATCGCCCAGTTGCAGTCCTATATAAGGGGAATCCGCCTAAAGGGTTTTATAACAGTCGAATGCCAAGTATATAGCAAAGCGAAAGCCAAGAGGCAAATACGCCGTAAGCCGAAAAAGGGAGCCTTCCGATCAGGACAGCGAATCGCCATCGACTTTACAAACTTCGAAGAAAGCCCCGAAAAATACAAATACGTTATGTTCGCTACAGATAAATACTTAGGCTTTATCTAAAACATCTACCTTAAGAACCGAAAGCAAGATATATTAATTACAATATTCCGATACCTCCTAAGGGTTTTGAAAAACCAGAACAAGGTTTTCCTACAGGTATTCGAATACGATAACGAAATCTTAAAAAATTACTAGCTTCGAAATATGCTTTAATCGCCTTCTTTCAGTATCAAACTTAAGCCTTTAACATTACATACCTGGGCCCAAAACGGGGGTACAAAACGCTTAAGGGGTATAATCAAGGAAAAAGTAACTGCGATACGAAATAACGTTAAATTACCTTCGTTTTTAATCGTATACATCTTTAAAGCTGCAGTATACCTATATAACCGTACTCTCAAATATGCACTTTTTTAGCAAAGCTTATACGAAGTTTATTATACTTACTTAACGTATAAAAACGGCGTTACAATGCTCGATCGGAAACCTTAACAAGCTTACTTGCGAATATATAATTATATAACCTACGTTATAACAGCTGCCGCCATAAAGAAAAAATAACGACTTTAAAAGCTAAATCCCAAAGCATAAGTTGGCTACTTCGTCGGCTACCGGTTTACGAATATTTACGAAATCTGGAATTTATTAATTAACAGGGTTATTGCTATTCGAAACGTACAGTTCAACGAAAAGATTACCTTTTTAAGTAATATTAAAGATTTAAAAGACGACCTTCTGCATATTACAAAAAACGAATTATAAAAAATACTGCGACAGGTAAAATTACTTAATCGGGCCTTAGGTTACCCAGATATATATGTTCAAAAGGAAAATAGAAACTTAAGCGGAATAATTTAATTACCGGTTGGGCAAAAAAGTTAATTCCAAAGTGGCATAGGCGTAAAAAACGTACGGACTGGGAAAAGATAAGCTTGTTCGTATGGAATTAATTACCTTTATACGACCGTTATATTCGAATTACTTCCGTCCTTTAATCCATTACTTTTACCAGCGTCTGCTTTAATAATTATTATAATTATTACGCCGGCGGAAGTTAGAAAGGTAGCCCTAAGCTTTTATCGTTCTGTTTAACCCAAAGTAACGGTAAAAAACGAAGGTACTTTACGGGTCGAAAACGTAAGCTCCCTGTATATTCCGTACTATAGGAATATTATCAAAAACGATTGTAGAATATAAAAAGCCGCGTTTAACGCTGGACGATTAATCCCTTTTATAGCTATGCTTAATAACCGGCCGGTAAGTTACGGAAGTTTAAGGAAAGTAATTACTCGAAGTACGCGTTATCTTAATCGGAAAGGCTTTAATACGAAAATATATAAAATTTCCAGGTCGCAAAACCGGATACATAAGCGTAACTTGCCGCCATTGCCGCAAGGCCATAAAAAGCTAAGTATATACCCGTTAAAAAAGTTATTCCGTAAGGCCAAAAAAGCTAATTTGCAAAGCTATAAAAAAATGCAATTCTGGAAAATCGTTAATTAGTTTTCTGTTAAAAAGAAACAGGTTTTAAGGTGCATATAAGTATATATTTACAAGTTCGACAAGTATAACTAATTGCAAAAATGCAAAGTACGTCTCGTCGTACGAAACGATTAATAGCTAAAAAACGCCTATAACAATACATACGTATCCATTTTAGCTGGAAAGTTATTTAAAACCTTAATCGCTATTACGGCTAAATTCGACTTAAAGCTAAAGTAATATAACGCTATTAACGCTTTCGTTAATGCTTAGCTACCTTATAAAGTATATATAAAGACATCCCTAGAATATCCGTATCGTAATAAGATTTTTTTAATTAAAAAGGTATTATATAAACTAAGAGAATTACCTTTGCTATAATAAAAGGAATTTATTAGAATATTTACAAAGTTAAAACTTCGATCCGTTTTTTATGAACTTTGCTATTTTATTCGTTAAAAAATATTTGTCTTTTTTTTTATAAACGATATCGTTACTACGTACCGCAAAAAAAACCAAGACCTCGTCGACCAGTTAATCCAGCAAATACAGAAGCGATATACCCTTACAAAAAATAAGGACTTATAATAATTCCTAGGGACTAAAATAATTAAAAATAAAGCCCAAAATTTTTTTTAGCTTTCTTAATCTAACTTTATAAATAAACTGGCTAACTTAATCCTAAAGAAAAATCTAAATAATTTTCCAGATACGCCAATAACGAACGTCGAGCTACTGCCGAATCCTAATCTAACCTATTTAAAGTTTGTTAACAAATACTAAAAGAAAATCGGTTTTATCCTATACGTAGCAGTTAATACGCGACCTAATATAACCTTTACGGTATCCCGACTTACCCGATTTAACCTAAACCTTAGCAACGCATATTATAAAGCTGCCAATCGAGTCATATTATACCTGATCGGAACCAAAACGCTAGCGTTACAATTCGGGGATAAGGATTTGTTAAATACCTAAAACGACGTTTTTTTCGCGGACAATACGATCGATCGAAAAAGTTTTTAAGCTTACGTTATAAGGTTGTTTAAAAAAGTAATAAGATGGCGGGCGAATAAATAAAACATAATAACTACTTTTATAACAAAAGCGGAATTATTATCTTTTACGCAAGCTGCAAAAAAAGCTTTATTTAGTTTTCGATTAATTAACGAACTGGGAATTACCTTAAATATAGAACCGTTAAATATGTGGTACGACAATCGATAAACTATACGGCTTATCAACGCCGACGTCGCCTTATTACAAACAAAGCTACGGCATATAAATATATATAATTACTGGTTACGAAAAGCCGCAAAAAGGGATATAATTAAAGTAAACTATACGCCTACGGGCGACATATTAGCTCATGGATTAATAAAGGCCTTATTACGAGAACCTTTTAAATATTTTTAAAAACAGCTAGGATTAATAAATGTTACGGAAGCCCTCAATCGGCGGAGGAACAACCTGCGAGTGATTTCAAAGGAGGAATTGGCTGATCAGAAGGATTCGATCGCCGGAGGAGAGGTAAAATGGAACGCTGCGGCTCTAGGAAATAATAAAGTGTAACGGTTAACGCCGTGACTGCGTCGAGGCGTTGAGGGGGTGTGTCAGCTAGCAGGGGTACGCTAGCACCCATATCCGATAAGATTCCCTCTGATCGGAGCATATATGTTCCGTGGCTAGATTATTCCAAAGATCAGGACGCGTTGCTAGAATGCACGTAACTGGCCAATCAATACAATACAACTGATGTCCCCTATATCTGACAATATTATCCCCAATTCGCGAAAACTAACGTCGACCGAAAAAAAATCGATTGTCGACCGAATCCTCGACCTAAATACTCGAGCGTTTCCTGTCCGGGTTTAGCACGTTAAAGATAGGGCAAATTTATTGCTTATTTAACGCGTTGCAGAACGCGTTGGAATTAACTGGGCGTCGAGATTTGTTAAACGACAAAAGAAAATTCCAAACGCGTCTAAATCGGAAGATCGATTATTAACGGGTCTTATGCGAAAATCCAGAAGCATTTCGCAAATAGTTCGAGCTTGTTCGGGCTATTATTACAAAATACGGCATCGTAGAAAAGAATATATACAACTTCGACGAGATTGAGTTTTTGATGGGGATTTTTATAATAACGGGCATGGTAATTACCAGTGCTGAAAAACGTAGAAAACCTAAATAAATTTAACAAAAGAAATAAAAAATGGGTTATAGTTATTTAAGCTGTTAATTTCCAAGATTAAGTTATACTGTTATTTATTATTATAACGGGGAAAAATTATTTTAAGGTTTAATACCGCGATAACTTATTGCTAACAGCGGATTAAAAGGTCGTATTAAGTTATAATAATTAGATAATAAATAAATTAAGTTTAAAATGAAGTTAGTATTTTGATAAATATATTCGGACGCGCACAAAAGTTCGAAACGTTTCTTTGTTTTCGACGGCTATAAAAGCCATTATTCGATAAAATTCGAAAAGTATTACGCTAATTACGATATTATTACGCTTTATATACTCGCGTATTTTCCGTATCGGCTTTAATCTTTAACGTATCTTGTTTTTCTAATTTAAAACGCGCTTATTTGCAGTATATCGAAGATTTAATGCGACGTTATTATATCTATATTACCAAAGAATTTTTTTGGCGGCTTTTACGAGGCGTTCCAAGCTGCCATAACGTTCGATAATATTAAATCTGGATTCGCGAAAGCTGGTTTTGTTCCATTCGATCCTAATAACGTTTTTTCCGAATTAGAAATTCTTCTAATTGTTTTTACGCCGACTGTCTCTTCGCTTACTTCCGCCGGTTCAATTTCTCCACTAGCAAAAACTTTTAAAACTATCCGCAAAACAACAAAACCAAAAATTATTTAAAAAGAAAGATTAGAAATTATTAGAAAAGCTCGTTTACAAAAATCGTTAAATCGGTTAATTTTTGACACTAAAAGTAACTTATTGCTTAAATCTAAAATATTCTTTTCCGGAAAAAAGTTGCCTAATTGCGCGAAACAAACTATATCTTAAGTAAACGTCGTAGGACCAAAAATAAACGTTTTTAAAAAAGAGGAATACTTATTATACAAAAAGGATAAGCTTTTCTAGAAAAAAAAAAAAAAAAAAAAAAAAAAAAAAAAAAAAAAAAAAAAAAAAAAGAGATGGTGAAAAAATGCAGCCAATAACGGCTAGAAAGGGTCGTCGCAAAAGGGTTAAAACTAAGGAACGGAAATGTGGCGTCTGCGGCAAACCTGGACATAATGCGCGTACTTGTGTAGAAGTTGTAGATACGTTTAGCGAAGAAGAATCCGATTGATTTAAATCAATACGATATGTTGTTATTAAGTTATTTGAATTTGTTGTTGCGAGGTGCCAAAAAGTGTCCAGCTCGGTGGTGTGTCCAGCTCGGTGGTGGGGTACGTTAATTATTACAGGCCAACGTAATTTGTGACAGTTATAGGCTTAATTAACTATTAAACCTAAGTTTTACTATTTATGTTAGCAGTGGTATCGTAGGATTTTGAGCAATAAAGCGATAATGTGACGGCTATGAGCTTAACCAATTATTAAACCTAAGTTGTACAGTTTATGTTAGCAGTGGTATTGTAAGAATCTCAGCAATGAAGTAATAGTTACGTCTAGTAATAGCAGATATAGATCTGAGTAACCAAGTTGTAATTATAAGCTGGTGTTATTTAAATTATAGAAAATAACGAACGTATATATATTTTACCTCTTCTTAAAGGAGATGTAACCGTGTAGACAAAATTAGATAAAATGATAGATTGCTACCTTAATTCCTAGGCTTCATTAAACCTATCCATTTCGCAGATTGCCTTGTCCCGCTCTTATGCACGTCGATTCTTGTTGAAATTCTGGACGGTCTTCGCAATCCGGAGTAGCCGGGCAAACAATCGCTCGTAGTTCTCTACATATCGTTCTAAAATCTGAACTTCGAAGCTATCAAGCCGGTTACCGCCTTCTCCTTTTAGTTTCTCTTTTAGTTTCGTCAATAGGTCGCTTATAATCCATATACTCTCCGGCATATATTCTTACAAAGATCGATTACCGTTACTCTCACAAATCAAATCGTATCCGAAAATTAAAAGCCGAAATCGATCATTTTGGGAAAAAGTTTTTGGATCGATAGTACTGTCGACAATTTTAGCTCGTCTGGTAATTTTGTAGGAATTATGTGCCGTTAATAAGACAGTTTCTATGGAAAACCTGCGGTTACGGATTACCGGTATCGTATATTCGTATTTATGCGGTATATTATCTTGGATAACTCGAAAAGCCGTAAGAACAATTAAGGTTAAAGTTCTTAACCCTTTTCCTGGCTGACATTTAATATTTCTAGCCGTAAAACTGGTAAACGCTCGGAAAGATGCCAACCTTTTATGCGCAGCATGGTGCAGCTAAGGTTTACCAGTAAGGTTTACCGTTAAGGTTTATCTTTAAGGTTTATATAAGATAAGGGATAGCTGTGTATTAAGTAAGGGGATCGCCAACCAGTCGCAGAATGAATTCCAAGAAATGAATCTATTAGATCACTTCTATCTAGCGTTCTCTAATGCTGCCAGACGGTTATTTGTACTAGTATATAGGTCGGTAGCTGGTTAATTACTAGCCACTAACCTATCAGAAATATATTTTTATAATTACTTCTCCTTTTTCAAGTTATTAATTTTTAACAATGTTATTATTTATGCTTAATGTAAAGCGGAATACGTACAAATTGCGTTAACTTTCCGATTGCGCTTTTATATAATAATATCGTATTATGTTATAAGGTTACCGTAATTATTATAACGTACTTGTTTTGTATATCCGCCCAGATATAATCCTAATTCGTTTCTTAATTTATCATTTTTTTCCATTTTCTAAATTTCTATTTCCGTTCTTTCTACGCACGTTTCCCGTTTAGTTTCCTTTTTATTCTATTTCTTACGAGTTTTATCGTATTTTGTTTTACGTACATTTTCCGCCTGATTTTTATTTATTATAGCGATTATTCGCGAAGTTTTTTACGAACGCTGGTATTTTGATACGGATATTAAGTAGAACTTCCTTTAGCGTTAAATCCTTAACGCTGACGGTAATCCAGATCCCGTTTGCTCGACGGGCGGCAATAAGCCGTGTTATATATATATAACGTAATGTTATTTATATTACCGCGTTATTTACGTTTAGGTTCCGGGCGCTTTTAATTACGTCGTTACCAGTTATTATTATAAGATATCCAGTACCGTAAGTACTTATTTTTAACGTTATTAATATCGTTATTTAATTTCCGTCCAGATTCCGATTTTTTTTAGAGTACGGCCTAGTTTATTTCTAATTTTGCCGTCGAAAACTAAAGTTTGATCGAAAATTTTGAAAAATATCGTCCTAATGGTATATTATATAAGCGCGACGATGTACTTGCAATCGGTCGCCGTTTCGATGTTTTTCGAAAGGTTAAATTTGCTCCTAAGGTAGTTATTACGGAAAAGCATCGTTTTTTTACTACATTGGAAGATAATTTCCGAACGTCCGTTATGGCTAGGGAAACGCAGTTTTAATGTTGTTTTTTGAGTTTATAGATTTAGGTTATCTTTATAAATTTCCTGCTTTTTTTTTACTGCTTTATACCTGATTTCCGAATAGGCGTAATTTTATAATACTTTTATAAGTTAAAAAACTTTTGATAGGCGTTATGCCGTTACGTTTCCTGTTTACGAACAGGTTCCGCCTATTTTCCGACGTTTTAACAAGGTCCTATTTTTTCTAGAAAACCATAATTTTAATAATCCTTTACCGGATAAGGCTGCTATTACGCTCCGATACCTTAAGCGCTTTAAGGATAACGTTCTTTTTCCGATTTTTAACCGATTATTTTCCGGTTACCTAAATCCGGCCTTTAAGTAGAAATAAAACGCCCCCGAATTTCTTCCGGGCTTTACGTCTACCAAGATTAATAAACGTATTCGCACGCTGCCGTCGTATATTTTCCGATTAAGTTTTTATATCTTAACGTTAATCTTTTACAATACATTTAATAAAAAGGGTTAATTAACGTAAAGCTTAATAATTAAGCGCAAAATTTAGTTTCGAAATAAAGGATTAATTTTTTTTTACGTCGTTTATTAAGTTCTGTTCGTTTTTGAGCTTATCGGCGAAAGTTTTACGATGTAATCTTTTATATTTCTAGCTTTACTTAAGTTTTTAATTTAATATATATATTTAATAATATCTAATCGGTTTATCTTCGACCGGTATATGATAAATAATTACTTGCTAAAAGCTTAAAAGTAACCATATAACACATTTTAAATTTAATGCTTCAATGCTATCTGAAAATATCTTTTATATTTTTATAATTACTATACGACCATTTTCCGGTCGGGTCACTATAACTTTGCATATTCTGGATTATCCCATTTTCTATATACGCACTTAATTTTCGCCTTATAACATTACTATATCTTCGACGCGTACTCGAAATACTTTCGGGGTTTCTACGTATTATACTCGGCGGGCTAGCCTTCCATTTAATAAAATATTTACGTTACCCCCGATTATCCCTATAACGAATAATATCCTTTACTACCTATTTTTCCTATTTATCTATCAGATCTAATAAGATCAACTGGTCATTATCTAATCCCCGATTATACTACAATTTCAACAAAAATACCGGAAATACATTATACATCCGCTAATATTTAATAAGCAAAATTACTTTATACGCCTAAAAGCTTCTTCGCTTTTTAATCGTTACTCGGATGTAAGTAAATACAAACTTCTTATTTTTGAACCTAAAGTTCTTCGTCGATAAGCTTATTCACTACTCTAGCTAAAACTCCATAGGTATATAACGTTAATCGTAATACTTCTTCTAAGCTACTGCCGCTTTTTTCTAATACTCGTACATTTTTCGACGAATAGCCGTAATCTTGTCGATCCGTTTTTTTACTTTTTATACCTACCCTTTAAATTGTTATAAAAGGTATTTTACTATTTTTAGGTAATATCCGTACAAAACGTCGAACGGAAAGCGGCTAATAAACGCATTCCGAACATTATTATATACGAATTTTACGTTCCGTAATAACCTTATGCAATTATCCTGGTACTCGTTTACGTAATTACAAAAATAATATTCTAATACCTAATAAATACGTTTAATCTACCTATTAATCTGCAGGTAATATACGGTCGACATCCGCCGCTTAATTTCCCGTTCACTACAAAATTTCGCCTAAAATTAGCTAATTAATAACTTATTTTTATCGTCAACGATTCCAGCCGGCGTTCTAAACATACACTTTATTTTATTATAAAGTAATCGGGTTAATTCGGTTACGGTTAAGGTTTTAACCGTAAAAATAAATAAGGTTAATTTCGTAAAGCGATCGATAATTACTAAAATCATATTGTATTCTAGCTTATTTAGGCCTAAACTTTTAAAAAGCCTTATAATAAAATTTAACGTAATTTCTAAAAGGGTTATTTAAATAGTAACAAAAATTATAATCACTTATATAGCTTATAGTATAATTTTATTATCCATTAACAGCTCGAATATTGCTTAATATATTTTCGGATATCATTCGTTATATTTTCCTAATAAAACTTTTTGATTATCAGTTTTAATATACGGACGTATCTTATATATCCTACTTTCGGGTCGCCGTAATATTAGCTAATTAGCTGTTTCCGTAAAACGCCTTACGACAAAATTACAAATTTACCCCGATAATATAAAACCTTATTTAAATCTAGAAAATATCCTCCCTTTACTCCGGCTTAACGTCCGGCCATCCGTATTAACTCCATAATATCCAAATCCTTAATCTGCAACCTTCGAACTTAATCGTAAAACTATCGGAAAACCTTCGGCTAAAATACCGTTTCGTCTTTAGCTAATTTCTTCGCCAAAAAATGTAAAACGTATTAATCATAAACAATAATCTTAACACTAATCTTATCCTCCCTAAACTTTTCGAAATCCGATCGTAATACAGTTGCAGCTTACGACTACTATCGTCGAACCGTTAATCGTATTACCGTTACGATTTGCGCTTACATTACTATACGTAAGTAATAAATCTAACAAATATATAATTTCCCGTTTTCTCCTTTTCCTCGAAAGCTTTTTACAATCATACAATGAAAAATTTCCGCTTCTTTTACGCGAATAATAATTACTTAAGCTTTCGTTATTTAAAATCTATCTAGAAATTCTGCAACAAACGAATTTTAAGCCGCCTTTATAAAACTTTTTACCTTCTTATAATTTTTCGAATCGCGTTATATATTTGCAACTATTTTCCGTACGCTTTCCGGCATATCGTCCGTAAGTCCAAACTTCTTAAACTGTATAAAAAACATATTTCCGTACTTAATTTCCACGGACATATAATTTAGGCGTTTAGAAAATTTATCCGCCGGGTTAGCAGTACTCGGTCGGTATTAAATCTCGAAATCGAATTATAAAAAACGGTAAACCTATCGGGTTAATCTTCCTTTCAAATTACGTACTAATACTTTTACGACGTCTTTTAATCCCATATAATCGGTGAATACTAAATTTTTTTTTCGTTCTTTCGAAATATTAACGCTAATATTTTAAACTTTTTACGATTACTAGCAACTTTTATTACCCTATCACCCATCGTTCCTCTATTAAAATAAACTTCCGCAATTAATATACAACTAAGCGTTACTACTTTCTATATTTCTATAAAAATATCCCCGATATAACTTTTACCGAAACGTCCGTTTCGACCTTAATATCCTTAACGTTATTCTAATATCAGAATATAATCGCAAACTAAAAAGCGTTCTTCAAAGTTCGGAATATCTTTTATATCTCTTCGGGCTAATAAAATTCTGCTTTTCTGCCTTATATTATTTTCAGGAATATTATAATAAGTTCTGTAATACACGAATAATATGCGATAAACTTTTGATAAACGTTTACGAACCTTAAAAAACTTAGATATCTCGGATTAATTCCGGTTCCGGTTATACCTTAATAGCGTCGACCCGTCGGCGGTCTATATTTAAGCTTTTGGTATTAATTACAAATCTTAAAAACTTTATCCTTTTTTAAAAAAAAAAAATCGTATTTAAACGTTTTTATAAACAGTTAATACTGTAATAACCGTTCGTAAATTAATTAAAAATACTTCGTATATTTCTTTTTGTTATCTAAATAAATAACGATATCGTTTAAATATATTATATATATATAATCCATTAACTTAGCTAATACCTTATAGATATAACTTTAAAACGTAATTAACGTATGAATAAAGTTAAACGGCATAACCGTATATTCGAACTGGCCGTAACGCGTTCGGAAGACGGTTTTCCATCTATCGCCCTTTTTAATCCGAATACGGTAATATATATCTTTAAAGTCGATTTTCAAAAATACCTTAACAATTTCTAAACGGTTTATAATCTTCGAAATTAAAGATAAAAAATACCGATTCTTTATCGTAACCCAGTTTAATCTCTTATAGTCGACGTATAAACGGAAATTAGCGTTCTTTTTAGGTACGAATAATACTATACTTCTGTATCTACTTTTAAGTAACGTATTTTTTCTATCTTTAAATTCTCCCGCATGTATTTTTCGAACGTTTTCCGTTACGCTTCCGAAACAAGATAAATAAGCCTAAATAAAAGCGATTTGCCAAGGATTAAATTTATTAAATACTTCGTTTCTAACAATTAAGGAATTTTTCTTGCAGCCTTTTCGGAATATACTTGCCAAAAATCTTTTAAATAAACTGGGAATTCCGTTATCGCTTAATATATTTATTTCCCGAATTCCGGGATATTTAACATATCGGCTAACTTTATTAAGTTAATAATATAAACTTGTTTACCGGAAAACGCTAAATTTGCGATTCTCTGCCCGTCAACCTTTTATAACGGTTTATATATCCATTAATACGTAACCGTATTTAATAAAATTCTTAATCTGCCTATTACGAGCTAAAATAATAAAAAATCGAGCGCTTTCCGGTTGCGACGTATCGTAAAATATATTTATTTAAATTTTCGTTCGTTTCTGTAACTATTTGTCATATTAACAAAGATTTTATAAACCCCGTAATATTTAATATATACGCCGTTAGCGCTAATAAGGCCCGAAATATCCACAGAAATAAGTCGGAATTTAAACTTTTTTGTTAACCTTTTACTTATTATATTAACTTGCGCCCCGGTTTCCATATCCACTTATACTGCTATATCCCTTGTACCCCTTTTAATAAATACTTCCCTTTTAAAAACGGTTTTATTTTAACCGTTTTGCAATTTTCTACCGAAATAAATTAAACGTATATGGTTATTTCGGCTCCTTTTTTAAAGCTATTTCTAAAAAGTAATCCGATTATCGTTATTATATACCGTAACGTTTTATACCGCTTTCGGAAGCTGGTTTTCGTACGGTCGAGATGGTAAAGTTTTAATGTCCCCTTTTTGATTTACAGTCGACGGCCTTATAACCTAACTTTTTATAATTAACATATTTTAAAACGCCTTTATAGAAGTTAAAGGTATTAAACCGTACGAATTTGTTTCGATCGAAATTAAACAGACGGTTATCCGAATTCCGAATATAGAAACGATTTCGCTTTTTATTATTCCCTCGTAACATTTCTAATCGGGTTTTCCCTTTAAAGGCCTTTTTCTTAAAGGCGTTAAAATAAGACCGTTTATCCTTATTAATATTCTTAGCGGAAAACGATCGGTTTTTATTCGCCTTTTTTTGAACGTTTTAATAACGCTGTACTTTATTTGCTATATTACTGGCTTGGTTTAACTTAACGTTTTTACGTAATAAGGTATTTCGTAACGCTGGTAATAGCTTATAAAAGTAATTAAATATACAACGTTTATTATTCCGATTATTCTCCGAATTTAAAACGTTTACAGATTTTATTTTATAAACTAAAAGTTTTTATTTAACGTAAAAGACCAGCGGCGACTAATCGGCTTGTTATCGTAAGTTTATAAACTGCTTCCGATAATCTCGGTCGAAAAACGTAAAGTTCGAATAACTCTTCTTAATAAAAATTCATAAATTCTTTATTTTCAGCTTTTTTTCGTAATCGAAACAATTAAACGTAACGTAATGTAAGCGTTAAACGTTTATAATAAAGGCGTTTATATAATTTATAACTTCCTGGATATAAGTAGTTACATTTTGTTTTAACCGCTTGGCGTATGTTTCGGTTACGGTTTTTATTTAATCTTTTTTTTAATCGACGTACGCTTGGTAAGCTTCGAGCAGTTATAATAGGGTACCTGCTTATCGCTTTTAGGTTTTTGCGCCGACGTAGCAAATAATTTATAGAGCTTCGCCTTTTCGGCTTATACAATCGCCTGTTACTCGGCCATCTGCCGGAAAAATTCCGAATATTACTTATTTTACTAGCCAATAATTTTCAAAATTTGTTGCTAAAGGGCCTAATTTCTTTTTTCCGAATCCTGGGGCGTTATTATTATATTACGGCCGTTATCCAACCGTTCGATTAACGGTTGTCGGGATACGTTCCAGCTGCGTATGTAAAGTAATTTATGCTTTGAAAGGACGTAATTTTCCTCTTGCTAAGGCTTTATAGCAAGTTTTTCTGTATGTATTTGTATCGTAGCCGATTGTTCGTCGATCGGGTTCAAATTTATATTTTCACCTGGAGGCAAATTAGGTTCGTTTTATAAGTTGCGTATTTTGTTTTTAATAACTTTTACATTATTTTCTATAATAAAGATGGAAGAATTATAAGATAAGAGATAGCTGTATGTTAAGTAAGGCGATCGCTAACTAGTTGCAGAATAAATTCCAAGAAATGAATGTATTAGGTTCCTTCTATCTGGCGTTTTCTAATGCTGCCAGACGGTTATTTGTATTAGTATATGGGTCGGTGGCTGGTTGGCTACTAGCCGCAGACCCATCGGGGCTATGTTCTCACAGTCTATTCTTAAGATTTACCGTTAAGGTTTGCTTTTAAGGTGTGCCTTTAAGGTTTATCCTTAAGGTTCACTATGCAAAGCTTAACATTTCCTAAAATTTTTTTTAACCCTGTCGAACCGTGGAGCCAGCGGGCATAAGGTTTATCAGGGTCGAAACCTATCGGCAATCACGTATTCGGCTTTAAAGTGAGACTCTATGGGACTAAGGTATCAATCTATCCTAACTGTGAAAACCATTAATCAATTATCGTATTCGAAGATACTGGGTATAATATCTATTGTGCAAATTACATCGTATAATGATTTTCTGTGTATTTGGCTTAGCCTGGAAAATATGGCTTAAACCTATTCGACCTTGCATATATATTTTACTATTTTTGGCATGCTCATCGAAATTCGCATCTATTTATCTTGCTTACCAAGTAAGCTATTGTAAGTTTTCGTAAGTCGAGTAAGCAGCTTACGTAACCTTAGAACCTATATCGCAAATAGGTCCTATAACTTTCGACCGTTTATTAGCTGAGCTAAGCTTTTTAGTTATAATACGATCTTTTTCTTTTTAAGAACTTTTAAAGATTAATTATTTATTACGTTTGTTTGGTAAATAACTTCTCTTTCTTTTTATTATATTTCGATAACGTGCCACACAAGCTCGCGGGACACACAAACTCGCGGGACACTTTTTCCAATATTCCAAGCACCTAAATTCAATTATCTATTTCTCAGCAACTACAATATAAAAGGACTTACAAAAGCATCTAGAATGAACTTAGCCGTTCAGGCTAAAAAATAAGACCCGAAACTTAATTATAAAAAGCTTAATTCTATCTATAGCATCCCATATTTTACCTTAGAAGCGCGGTTTAACGGTAAACGCGCCCAAGCCGATATTGTCCCTTATCTGCGAAAATTGACGCCGACCGAAGAAAATCCATTGTCGAAAGAATCCTTAACCTAAATACGCGAACGTTTTCTGTTAAAGTTTAGCACGTTAAATATATGGCCAATTTACTGCTAGTCCAGCGCGTTACAAAACGCGTTAGAATTAACTGGGCGTCGAACTTTGTTAAACGGCAAAAAAACTCCAGACGCGTTTAAATCGGAAAATCGATTATTAACCGGTCCCATGCGAAAATCTAGAAACATTTCGCAAATGGTTCGAGCTTGTTCGGGCTATAATTACAAAGTACGGTATCGTAAAAGAGGATATTTACAACTTCGACAAAACTAAATTTTTAATAAAACTTCTTATGGTAACGGATATAGTAATTACTAATAATAAAAAACGTGGAAAACTTAAATAAACGTAATAAGGGAATAAAAAATAGGTTATAATTATCCAAGCTGTTAATTTCCAAGGTTGGGCTATACCGCCATTTATTATTATAACGGGAAAAAAAATTATCTTAGGTCCTGGTACCGCGATAACCTACTGCCAGCAACCGATTGGAAGATTACATTAAGTGATAATGGCTGGACAACAAATAAATTAGGTTTCGAATAAATCCAGCATTTTAACAAGCATATTCAAACGCGTACGAAAAGTTCGAAACGTTTTCTTATCCTCGACGGCTATGAAAGCCATTATTTTATAAAATTCGAAAAATATTGCGCCAATAATAATATTATTACGCTTTGTATGCCCCCGCATTTTTCGCATCGGCTTTAACTTTTTGATGTATTTTGGTTTTTTATTTTGAAACGCGTTTATTTACGGTACATCGAAAACCTAATACGAGGCCATTATACCTATATTGCCAAAGAAGATTTTCTCGCTGGCTTCTACGACGCGTTCCAAGCTGCTATAACGTCCGATAATATCAAATCTGGATTCGCAGAAGTTGGTCTTGTTCCATTCGATCCTAATAACGTTCTTTGCGAATTGGAAATTGCTCTAATTATACCTACGCCGACCGTCTCCCCGTTAACCTCTGCCGGTTCCATTCGTTCCCCGTTTACGAAAACTCCTAAGAATATTAAAGAAATAACGCAGTAATTACGTTATTTGCAGAAAAAGATTAAAAATTAACAAGGTAATTCGTTAACTAAAATAATTAAATCGGTTTATTTTTTAACTAAAAGTTATTAATTAATTTTATACGAAAATATTTTTTTAGGGAAAAAGTTACTTAATTACGCGAAACGAATTATATTTTAAACAAACGTTAAAAGATTAACAATAAACGTTTTTAAAAAGAAGAAATACCTATTATATAAAAGGGATAAACTTTTCTGGTTTAAAAAAAAGGAAATGGTAAAAAAATGCAGCTAATAATAGCTGCAAGGGATCGTCGTAAAAGGATTAAAACCAAGGAACGGAAATATGGCGTCTGCGGCAAACCTGGACATAATGCGCGTACTTGTGTAGAAGTCGTAGATACGTTTAGCGAAGAAGAATCCGATTGATTTGAATTAATGCGATGTGTTGTTGTTGAGTGATTTGAATTTGGTGTTGTGAGGTGCCAAAAAGTGTCCCGCGAGCTTGTATGTCCCGCGAGCTTGTATGTCCCGCGAGCTTGTGTAGCACGTTATACTTAACTAATTTAATAAAAGAAATAAGGCGAAATCCGTTTCGCGTCGTAATGTAATTTCTTTGCTCGTCGGATTAAAAGATTTGGTTTCGTAATGCCTTTTTGTTTTCGCTGCCGTTCCGAAAAAGTAAATTACAAGGTATTTCCTAGTTTTTAAAGTGCGCTTTTTATACCTTAGTGGAACGTCCTTACGACGTTTTTGGTGTTTCAGAAAACAAGTACAATAAGCTATCATCCGAAAAGAACCGTTTGGAATTAAAGAAAGGATTAGCCGAAAAGAAGCTTTTGCAAGTTTAATAACGTTTTAATAAATTATTTAGTTGTTTAATTCGATTGCGTGATTAAAAGAAATTGTTACGAAAACGTAGCATAAAGATAATTCGACGGGGTATTTCGGGTATAAAGGCGATAAAGGAGTTCAAACGTTTAAAACGCGAACAAAACCCGTTAAAGGCTAAGGTAGTTATATTTATATAACCCCTGCTTTCTGCCGACTGGTCTGGTATCGAGGGGACCGACTTGGCGTTACTGGACGATGTAAACTGGAATACCTTTAATCCTAACGCCGAAAGCGTTAATGGTAATAGTTTCTTAAAAAGCGGTAAATATTCGTAAAGTTTTTCGTAGACTACTAAGTATTTTTAAAGTTTAGGTAAGCTTTTTATTTAACCAACTATTAGGTAAATCTCTTTTTTTTTTTCGTATATTTAGTATTTTTATTTTATTTTATAAACTAGTACGTCCTTTATAACTTTTTGTTCTATTTTGTACTGATTTTAATTATATCTGTTACTAATTCTAATAAGGAAATATAAAAAACTGGATAAAGCTTAACCTTTAGTAGTAGCTTTAGTTTATAATTATTCTTTAAATTGCTTTTAGCAGTTTTACATGGGCCGATATATTTGAAATTAAGTTTTGTTGTTTCGCTGTTTAGTTTAGATGTTTTTAATAGTTAGGTAAATTGTTTTCATTTTCGAAAAGGTTAATATCTTTAACCTTTTTTAGTTGTAATATTTGCTTATTTAACTGCGTACAAACTTAAGTTCCGTTTTATTTTTGGGTATAGCTGTTTTAATTATTTTAATATAAAAATTATTTTATCGTTAGCTGGTCCGTCTTTATGTAAATCTCGGCAAACTTTACGTATAAAACTAAAATTAGTAATTTCTAGCGCCGTTTTAATACTTTTATATAACTAATGTTGTAAACTAATTACGTAATTAATAACCTTTCAACCCAGTTATTTTGTTCGTAATTAATGTAACTTCGTAAATACATTTTTAAAGTTTGGATAATTTTTTTATTTATCGGTCCATTTAAAGTTTAAATGTATTAAACAAGGTATAACTTAATTTAAATTAAGTTATCAGTCTTTGCTAAAATTTTAAAATAAAAGTAATATCTTTAACGTTCCACATCACCTCACCGAATGCACTACCTTACCGGATGGTTCTTGGCACTCCGCAGTAACAAATTCAAATAACTTAACAATAACATATCGCATTAATTTAAATTAATCGGATTTTTTTTCGCTAGATATATCTACAACTTCTACATAAGTACGCGCATTATGTCCAGGTTTGCCGTAAACGCCACACTTTCGTTTCTTGGTTTTAACCCTTTTACAACGACCTCTTCCAGCTGCTGTTAGTTGCATTTTTTTTATTATCTCCTTCTTTTTGAGCCAGAAAAGCTTGTCCCTTTTGTATAGTAAGTGTTTTTCCTTTTTGAAAACGTTTGTTTTTGGTCCTGCGACGTTTGCTTAAGATATGGTTCGTTTTGCGTAATTAGGCTGTTTCTTTCCGAAAAAAAATATTTTCGTGCAGAACTAATAAGTGATTTTTAGTTAAAAGATGTACCGATTCAGTTATTTTATTTAACGACCTACCCTGTTAGGTTCCAATCTTTTTCTGTAAATAACGTAATTGCCGCGTTACTTCTTTAATATTCCTAGGGGTTTTCGCGGGCGGGAAGCGAATGGAACCGGCAAAGGTTAACGGGGAGACGGTCGGCGTAGGTATAACTAAAGAAACTTCCAATTCGGAAAGAACGTTATTAAGATCGAATAAAATAAGACCAGCTTTTGCGAATCCAGATTTGATGTTATCGGACGTTATAGCAACTTGGAACGCGTCGTAAAAGCTGGCAAGGAAATCTTCTTTAATAATGTAAGTATAATAGCATCGCATTAGGTTTTCGATATAACGCGAATAAACGCGTTTTAAAACAGAAAAACAAAATACAGCAAAAGGTTAAAGCCGATACGAAAAATACGCGGGTATACAAAACGTAATAATATTGTTATTGGCGTAATATTCTTCGAATTTTATCGAATAATGGCTTTTATGGCCGTCGAGGATAAGGAAACGTTTCGAACCTTTTGTACGCGTCCGAATATGCTTATTAAAATGCTGGATTTATTTGAAACCTAATTTATTTGTTATCCAGCTATTATTACTTAATGCAATTTTCCAATCGGCTGCTAGTAATAAGTTATCGCGGTACTAAGACCCAAGATAATTTTTCCCCGTTATGATAATAAATAGCGGCATAGCCTAACCTTAGGAATTAACAACCTGGATAATTATAACCTATTTTTTATTCCCTTATTACGCTTGTTTAAGTTTTTTACGTTTTTCGGCATTGGTAATTACCATGCCCGTTGCCATAAGAAGCCTTATCAAAAATCCAGTCTCGTCGAAGTTGTAAATATCCTCTTTTGCGATGCCGTATTTCGCGATTATAGCTCGAACAAGCTTAAACCACTTGCGAAATGCTTTTGGATTCTCGGATATATCCGTTAATAATCGATCTTCCGATTTAAACGCGTCTGGAGTTTTTTTTGCCGTCTAACAAATCTCGACGCCCAGTTAAATTCGACGCGATCCGCAACGCGCTGGGCCAGCAGTAAATTGGCCATATCTTTAACGTGTTAAAGCCGGACAGGAAATGCTCGAGTATCTAGGTCAAGGATTCGGTCGACAATCGATTTTTCTTGCGTCGGTTTCAACTTTCGCGAATTCAAGATAATATCGGCTCGGGAAAGTTTACCGCGATATTATTCATGTAAAATAAATTGGGGTACTTCATAAATAAAACTAAGTTTTGCATAACTAAGTTTTGGGACTCGTTTTTTAACCTGAATAACTAGGTTCATTCTTGCGTTCTTTGTAAGCCGTTCCATGCTATTGGTGTTAAGAAATGGACAATTGAAGTTAAGTAATTGGAATGTGCTAAAAGTCATCCGGTAAGGTAGTGCATCCGGTGAGGTGGTATGGGACGTTATACGAAATAATTTTTGTTAGAAATCCTTAGATACCGAAAATATGTTTAAAGAAAATATATACAAATTGCTTTACATCGGTATTTTCGTTATAAAGTAGAAAATAAGAAACTTTTATGAATCGATTAACAATTACGAAAAGGCTGTTATAATATATTTCGGTCACTAAATTTTCTAACAAAGGAAGCTTGATAATAAAATTAAATATAATTAAATCTTATAATCGCTTAACGATTAATAAGGGTTATAATTTCCCGTAAGGTTTGCATCGTCATACCTTCGCCCTGGCGTAAATATTCTATTATCGCATTATTTTTTGTACTATAGTTTTTATCTTAATAAAGTGATATATCCGTTATAAACGTTTTAAGACTTTATTAACTCTTAGGTATATATGTACCAGTTGTTCGTATACGTCCTATATTAAATCTTTTTATAAGTTCTCGGGCACCTGTTTTTTATCTGCGTAATGCTTTATTAGTTAATTGGCATTATATTATTGGATGCGTTAATGTATATCAGGTGGTATTGCTTTTATCGCAGCAATTTGTTGTTATTTTAAGTATTTTTCGAGTATAGTATCAAAAATTGTCTACTATATCTTAATCTTAGGTTCTTCCAGAGTAGGTCGTTTGCTAAGTATATTTGTTCTGCTATATTTTAATCCTTTTGGATAAATAATAAGGTAATCGTATTTTGAAAAGTTTCTATATAACATAACTGTCTTTCAAAAAGTCTTTATGTCGTAAAGAAGTATATAATAATTTTGTAATCCGTATATACCTTGATTTAATGCATATTACCTTTAAAGTAATATTAAATTCCTTAAAAGGCGTTAACGATAGCTAGGAAACCTTTGTTATAAATAACGTAATTTAGTTCAGTTTATATAACTTCTAAAAATTAAACCTAATAAAGCAAAGCTTTTTTTAATCATCTCGCTATTTATTTATAGCTTTTAAAACATAACCCGAAATATTAGTTTTTAATTGAATTAGTTAATTTAAGTCGTATAGAATCAGTACTAGTTTACTAATAACGTGCCACACCATTGAGCGCAACATACCAATAAGCGCAACACTTTTTGGCACTTTGCAACAACAAATTCAAATAACTTAACAACAATATATCGCATTAATTCAAATCAATCGGATTTTTCTTCGCTAGACGTATCTACAACTTCTACGCAAGTACGCGCATTATATCCAGGCTTGCTACAAACGCCATACTTCCGTTCCTTGGTTTCAACTCTTTTGCGACGATCCCTTCCAGCTGCTGTTGGCTGCATTTTTTCACCACTTCCTTCTTTTTAGGCCACAAAAGCTTATTCCTCTTATATAATAAATATTCCTCCTTTTTAAAAACGTTTATTTTTAATCCTGCAACGTTTGCTTAAAATATGGTTCGTTTCGCGCAATTAAACAGCTTCTTCCCGGAAAAGAAAAATATTTTCGTACAAAAGTAACAAGTAACTTTTAGTCAAAAGATTAACCGATTTAACTATTTTAGTTAACGAACCACCCTGTTAGTTTCCAATCTTTTTTTGCAAATAACGCGATTGCCGCGTTACTTCCTTAATATTCCTAAAGATCTTTACGGGCGGGAAGCAAATGGAACCGGCGGAGGTCAGCGGGAAAACGGTCGGCGTAAGCACAATTAAAAAAACTTCTAATTCGGAAAAAACGTTATTAAAATTAAATAAAACAAAACCAGCTTTTGCAAATCCAAATTTGATATTATCGGACGTTATAATAGCTTGGAACGCGTCGTAAAAGCCGGCAAGGAAATCTTCTTTAGCAATATAGGTATAATAACGTCGCATTAGGTTTTCGATATAACGCGAATAAACGCGTTTCAAAACAAAAAAACAAGATACATTAAAAGATTAAAGCCGATACGAAAAATGCGCGGGCATACAAAGCGTAATAATATTTTTGTTAGCGCAATATTTTTCGAATTCCATCAAATAATAGCTTTCGTGGCCGTCGAAGATAAGGAAACGTTTGAAACCTTTCGTACGCGGCCGAATATGCTTATTAAAATGCTGGATTTATTCGAAACCCAATTTATTTGTTATCCAGCCATTATTACTTAATGCAATTTTTTAATCGGCTACTGGCAATAGGTTATCGCAGTACCAGGACCTAAAATGATTTTTTCCTGCCATAATAACAAATAACGGCACAACCCAACCTTGGGAATTAACAGCCTGGATAACTATAACCCATTCTTTATTCCCTTATTACGCTTATTTAAGTTTTTTACGTCTCTCGGTACTAGTAATTACCATGCCCGTTGCCATAAAAAGCTTTATCAAAATTCCAGTTTCGTCGAAGTTGTAAATATCCTCCTTTACGATACCATATTTCGCAATTATAGCCCGAACAAGCTCGAACCACTTACGAAATATTTTTAGATTTTCGGCTAGGATCCGTTAATAATCGATCTTCCGATTTAAACGCGTTTAAAGTTTTTTTTGCCGTTTAACAAATCTCGACGCCCAGTTAATTCCAATACGTTCTGCAACGCGTTAGGCAAGCAATAAATTAGCCATATCTTCAACGTGCTAAAGCCGAACAGGAAACGCTCGCGTATCTAGGTTAAGGATTCGGTCGACAATCGATTTTTCTTCGGTCGGCGTCAATTTCTGCAAAAAAAAAGGGCAATATCGGCTCGGGCGCGTCTACCGGTAAAACGGTATGCTAAGCTAGAAGATGGGACTTCATAAATAGAACCAAGCCTTTTATAACTAAGTTTCGGGTCTCGTTTTTTAGCCTAAATGGCTAAGTTTATCCTCGCTTTTTTTGTAAAGCGCTATATATTATGGTTGTTAAGAAATGGGCAATTGAAGATATGTTGTTAAAATGGCTGAAAAAAGTGTTGCGCTCATTGGTATGTTGCGCTCACTGGTGTGGCACATTAAGAGCATCTTTAATTTGTTAAAAATTATTTTCTTTTTTAAAATCCGCTTAAACTATATCTTCTTTTTGGTAAATTTTGTTAATAGCATAGCTATCCTACTAAAATTACGTATAAATCGTCGGTAATAATTAGCGAATCTAAAAAATGCTTATATTTTCTTAATATTAATAAGCTGTACCTAGTTGGGAATTGCTAATAACTTTTTTAGGTTCATACGAATTTAGTTTCACGTAATAATATATTTTAAAAAATTTAACTTGTTGCTTATAAAACTAACGTTTTTCGGTATTAACTAACGGTTTAACGATTTATAGCGCTTATAAAACCTAATAAACGTATTTTTCATACTTTTCTTCCGTTTCTAAGTATATAAGGATTTCGTCGAGGTAGCAAACAACAAAAATATTTTTTTTTAATATAACGTACCACACAAGCTCGCGGCCCACACAAGCTCGCGGCCCAAATTTCTCAGCCTTCGAATTGTTCATCCTTGTTAATTTATTACATAACACCAACAACATGGAACGTTTTACAAAAGAATCTAGACTGAACCTAGCCGTTTAGGCTAAGAAATAAACCCCAAAACTTAGTTTCAAAAAGCTTAGTTTTATATACGAAATTGCCGAAACGACCTTAAAAGCCCGATATCGTAACAGATGCGCCCGAGCCGATATCATCCCCTATCTGCGAAAATTGACAGCGACCGAAAAGAAATCCATTGTCGAAAGGATCCTTAACCTAGATGCGCGAGTATTTCTTATCCGGCTTCAGCACGTTAAAAATATGGCAAATTTGCTGCTTGCCTAACGTATTACGATACGCGTTGGAGTTAACTGGGCGTCGAACTTTGTTAAACGGCAACAAAAACTTTAGACGCGTTTAAATCGAAAGATCGATTATTAACGGGTCCTATTCGAAAATCCAGAAGTATTTCACAAGTGGTTCGAGCTTATTCGGGCTACAATCGCGAAGTACGGCATTGCAGAAGAGGATATTTACAACTTCGACGAGATTGGATTTTTGATGGGGCTTTTTATGATAACGGGCATAGTAGTTACTAATGCCGAAAAACGTAAAAAACCTAGATAAGCGTAATAAGAGAATAAAGAATGGATTATAGTTATTTAGGCTGTTGATTTCCAAGGTTGAGCTGTGCCGTTATTTGTTATTATAGCGGGGAAAAGTTATTTTGGGTTCTAGTACCGCGATAACCTATTGCCAGCAGCCGATTGGAAAATTGCATTAAGTGATAATGGCTGGATAACAAATAAATTGGGTTTCGAATAGATCCAGCATTTTAACAAGCATATTCGGCCGCGTACGAAAGGTTCCAAACGTTTTCTTATTTTCGACGGTTACGAAAGTTATTATTTAATGGAATTCGAAAAATATTACGCTAATAATAATATTATTACGCTTTGTATACCCGCGCATTTTTCGTATTAATTTTAACCTTTTAATGTATTTTGTTTTTTATTTTAAAACGCGCTTATTTGCGTTATATCGAAGACTTAATACGACGCTATTATACCTATATTGCCAAAGAAGATTTTCTCGCCGGCTTTTACGACGCGTTCCAAGCTGCTATAACGTCCGATAATATTAAATCTAGATTTGCAAAAGCTGGTTTTGTTTTATTCGATCTTAATAACGTTTTTTCCGAATTGGAGGTTCCTTTAATTGTATCTACGCCGACCGTTTCCTTACTAACTTTTGCCGGTTTTATTCGTTCCCTGCTTGCGAAAACCCTTAGGAATATTAAAAAAGTAATGCGGTAATTATGTTACTTAAAAAAAAAATTAAAAACCAATAAGGTAATTCGTTAACTAAAATAACTAAATCGGTTTATTTTTTTAATTAAAAGTTATTTATTAGTTTTGTACGAAAATGTTTTTCTTCGGGAAAAAGCTGCCTAATTACGCAAAACGAATTACATTTTAAGCAAACGTCGTAAGAACAAAAACAAACGTTTTTAAAAAGAAAAATATTTATTATACAAAAGGGATAAGCTTTTCAGGCCTAAAAAGAAGAAGGTGGTAAAAAAAATGCAGCCAACAGCAGCTGGAAGAGGTCGTCGTAAAAGGGTTAAAACTAAGGAACGGAAGTATAACGTCTACGGCAAGCCCGGACATAATGCGCGTATTTATGTAAAAGTTGTAAATACGTTTAGCGAAAAAAAATCCGATTGATTTTAATTAATGCGATATGTTGTTGTTAAGTTATTTGAGTTTGTTGTTGCAAGGTGCTAAAAAACGGGCGCGAGCTTGTGTGGGCCGCGAGCTTGTGTGGTACGTTACAGTTTATTATTTGTTAGAAGATCGCTGGTACGTTAATTAACCCCATAAAAATAACTAAGTATTCGTAGAAATTATCTTTCGTCCTAAAGGCTATTCTTTATTCGTATCCCTTTTTAATCCGAATTACATTGTAACTATTTCGAAAATCGATTTCTGTTAACTATTTTACTACGTACAGGCGGTTTTTTATTTCAGTAATTAATAATAACAGCGTTTTGTCCTTAACTATAATATCGTTAAGTTGTCGATACTTTACTATAAGTCGAAGCTTTCCCACTTTCTTAAATACGACAAATATGAAGTAACCGGTTAATAATTTAAAATGTCGTATTTATTCTTTACGAAATCTATTTTCAAAATAATCGCGGAATATATATAATTTACCATAGTTCAAGTTATATATCGGATAAAAGGCGGTACGTTTATTATCTTTTAACATTATTTTATAATTTTATTCGCTATACTTTAATAATTTAATATTAGGTTTTTTTTTGCTAAATAACTTATCGTCTATATAATATTATAAAAGTATCTTAATTCTTTATTCTGGTAGCTTTTCAGGCGGTCGATTTAGATCGTTATTTATCTGCCTAAATCGTATTTTAAATTTGGCGATAATACTTCGTATTGTTTAGTTATACGCTTTTTTCTTAATATCGTATTACTTCAAGTAATGAGGTTTCTGTCGTTTTTTCATGCCTGCATTCGTTAACCTCGTCAATCGAATATTAAGATCTCTCGTCGTCTGATATATTGTTAAAAAATAAATTATAATCTCTCTCGCAAATTCTCTAGTTAATAGCCGAATTATGTTATTTTAACTATAGTAAACTTACGATTAATTTGAGATTGTTTATAAAAGTAATGTCGAAATTAATACTTTATCTTTTTCCTTTGATAAAGTTTTCAAAGTAATTAATTTCGCGTCGGACTTATTTATTATTATAGTTAAATATTTGACTTTCGTTATTTTCGATTTTATAAAGATATTTCCTTATTATTTTATGGTAGGTGTAACTTATTAATTATTTTTAAAGCGATATAATTATTTTTCCATGCTTCGTAATTTATAAATGCGGTATATCGCTTATTTTTGATTCGTACTTATACTGTAATAGGTTTTTTATGCTATTTTTATTATCTTTAAACTCCTCCTAAGATGTTATTATTTACCTCCGTTTTTCCTGCCAGCCTAAGGCCCTTTTATAAGTTCTTTAAGTTTTTAAACTGTTTCCGACTTAATAAATTCTCTTTTCATGTTGTTTGTTTTTGTTTTAGATTTATTTTAATTGTTGCTCCTGTCGTCGTAGTGTCGTTATTAAGTATTTTATTTGGTTTTGAAATACTTCTTTAATAGTATACTCGGACTTTAGAGTTGTCCAGCTTTTACTGGAAAAAACTGAAGTTTCTTTTGTATAACTAATCCTTTTTTTAGGTCTTTCGTAAAGGCTAGCTAAATTTGTAAATCGGTGATCATTTTCTAGCAGTACTTTATCTCTATTTTTTCGATCAATTCCTTCTACGTTTGGTAATTGCACTATTTGTAATAACACTAGAGTTCGTTAATAAGGCAATATTTTTCTTTTAGCCAGTTTCTGGTTGCTGCTAGCTTGTTGATCTCTTCCATCGGCGTTATTTCTCGCAGGTAGCGGTACCACTTTTAATCTCTAAGGTCTTTCCCGTTCGATTCTTAAAGTCAAAACCTTATCGTCATATGCGCGTAATCCGTCGCGTAATATTTTTTTCTCATCCTTGTATATTTCGTATTAAGGGCGTCTGCAATTACTAACCTGAAATTTTCCGTGCCGACTGAGTTCTTCTAAGCACAGATTTTCATCCCATCCGTAATACCTTTTTACCCATATATCAAGTATTAACTAGTTATTTTTCTGCTACCGTTCTGCTATACGCGGGAAAGTAGCTTGTCATTACTTAGTTTTTTCCATCTTTCGTGCTCTTATAACCACTAAGTAATTATAGGTCTACTAAATTTAGCTTTTCTAGCCTTTACTTAAAATAACTTTTTCGCTTTTCTTATTCTTTATCGCACCTCAGATAAAGAGTTATCGTTATTTCTGGCGCGGATTATGTTAGTCTTTTTATATCACTAGGTTCTTTTTTATACTAGTTTTTAAAGATTAAAACCTAATATATATACTTTTTTAAGCTTTTGCATTTTCGCACAATATATCCGAGCTTACCGCAATTATATCAAATAACAGACCTTTTATTTTTCGACTAAATAACTCCTAGTTCTATAAATTTTAGTTAAGTTCTATAAAAGGTAAAAAAGTAAAGTGCCTTTAATCTTAGTTAGTCTTTTAAAACTTGGACCGTAGAGCGAACTATTCTTATCATTCTTGTCGTCGTTCAACTATCGATTGTCTATTTTTACAACCTCAACCATGTACTTATCGAATGTAATAGGCCGTTCGATTTTAATCATTTCGTCCTTAACGTCGTCCTTTAGGCCTTTATAGGAAACGTCGATCAAGATATCGTCTTCGTCGTCCACTTATTCTGCCTTAGCTATAAAGTTTTTAAATTCGACTGTATACTTAGAAGTTACATTTTTTTATTTACGCTATAAAAGATTTTATACGGCTTTTCGTTCTGTATCCGGGTCATCGAAATTATCTTTAAGTTTTTGTTCGAAGTTGGTATATTATTATTATTATTTATACGCCGTATCGCCCTTAAGGCATACGGTATTCTTACTATGTATGTACATATTCCGCACGGTAAAACTAAAAAAAAAAGCTTAAAGTAAAAACTCGTACGTTATAGTTACGCTACGTTATAAAAGCGCTATTGGTACGTTTTTTACTGTCCCGTTATTAAAAGCTTACCTTTTTAATTAACTTAATTATCCGGCATGGTACTATACTACGGTAGGAAAAAACGATTCTATTAGATTTTTAAGTACGCTGCTATACCGTTTCGGGTTTTTATAGTTGCTTTTATTATTTTCGGGACAGGTTAAAGTAAGGTTAGATAAAAAATAGTAAAAGATTTTTGTTTCTATATATCCTTTAAAAGCGTCGTTACGGTAGGTACGGTGCTTTACCGCTATTTGCCCGGAGAGAACTCGGAGAAAGCCTTTACGTTTTATTACTTTTAGCTTTTTCGACGAAAAGTTTAAAGACTTTCGGTACCTTTTTGCGTTTTAAAAACCTTTTCTGTTTTAGGAACTTTTGAAAATAAGTAGGTTTTCCGAATATAAAAGCTACCGTTATTATTACTAACCTTCCTTTTTTTTCCCCTTTTTTTTGGAAACTTAACAATATTATAGATATTTTCCTATGCGGCATAATAGTAGTGTCGGCGTGGTGGGCTTCGTTACAGCGGTACCGGTACGGTAGGTTTCGTTAGCGGCTTTTTAAAACTCTGTTATTGCTTTGTAGTAATAACGCGGTTCCGGCAGAGCCGTATAAAGGTAACCGGTACCGTCCTAGCTACGCCGCCGCATTTTCACCCCGGTATAATCGGTTTTTTTGCTAATAGTTTTTATCAATTTTTAACTTGTATTTTACCTTTTTAATAAATCGTACCCGTTATTTCCACGTACCAGTTTTATTATGCAGCCGTTTTTAACTGCTCGTAACTTTATACTAATTTTTAATAATTAAATAAATAAATAATTAACTAACCAGTAAATTCCGTTACGGTTTTGTTATATACCCGCTATAATTTCTACGTTATTAACATTATTTTATAATATTTACCGAAATCGTTTCCGCTTCCGCCGGCGGCCTTGCCGCCTGTGCTCTCGGTAATAATCTCCCCGACGGTTCCCTGGACGGTAACGGTGGCCCCGCGGGCTACCGTAGCGGCGGCGCCCCGGTAAGGTCCCCCGGTACCGCGTTGGTACCGCTGTTAATCTGTTATGTAAAAAAAGCGATAAGGTAACGACGGCGGCGGCCCTAGTCGTAAAAAAAAGAAGTCCGAAAAATCGCGTAACTTTTCGCGTACGTTACGGTACCGCGTTTACATACGTCGTTTTACCCGCGACCATTACCACCTTTATACTTATCTCGCCGGTAGGTACTGTTATTGCAACGCGTCGTTTGCGTTTTAATGTTGCTTGCTGACGTTTATATAAATTCCGGTGGAATATGTTACGACTATATACGTTTACGCCACGGTCACGTCCCGGTAAGTACCGCTCTGGCCCCGTCGAGTTACCGTTAACATTTTGCAGTTACCCGAAGACGCCGAAGTTCGCGTTATTATGGCGACGTTTAAGGCGGCCGCCGACTGCGAACACGGCGACGAGGATATAAATTCGTTACCCCCGTACCGGTACCGCCCTGTTAAGGTATTAAGCCCGTATTAAGTTCGAAATAGCGAGTAACGTAACTTTGCGCGTTTTTCGTTTGTTTCTGGAATACGTTTTTTCTGTTACGACTGCGCTTACATTTTTTGCCAGCCTTGCCGTATTTATATTTACGCTTATTTCCGTTAGTATCCCGGTTATATCTGTTACGGCTTTCGGCTCCGTAGTTATTATATTATTAACGCATATTATGACCGCCGTTAAATAGTTTGTTATTAACATAATATAGTGCTGTTACGATATTATTACGTTAGCGCCGTATATACGTTAATTATTTTAGGCCGAAATTCTTATAAAGTTACGTACAATTACGGTATGCCTTTACGTCGGCGACAATAACCGTAATAAGGAAAAAAAGAATAAAAAAAGGTAAAATATATTTTATATTTCGTTAATTATACGGCTTTACCGTATCGTTTTTATTACGTTTACGAGGGTAATGCGTTTTTAGCTAATATATTAATTCCGGGCTTTAAACCTTAAATAAAAACATTCCGCTACCGTTATTAAAGAATTCCGATACCGTTCTTTTTTTACTTAATTCATAATTTAGCTTTTTTTAATTAATTTTATTAAGGAGTAAGATAATTTATTCCCTTTTTTTTTTATTACCGGGTCAATTTATTTTTTTCGCGGTATTTACGTTATACTTTTTCGCTTTTACCGATATTAAATACGAAAACGTATATTTTTAACTTTTTTAAAAAAAATTACCGGGTTATCATTTCAGCCGTTACGGAATTTTATATGGTTTTATCATAATTAATACTTATACGTAGCTGCTTTAAAATTATACGCGTTTTTAACGTTTTATTTTTCGTTCGTTAATAAGTAACAATAAATGATAAACTAATATGCTGTTTCTGTATCATTCCCGCTAATATACCTGAACTTAATTATTTCGGAAACGTTATATTAAAATTAAAAAGTTTTTAAACCTATAATTTTCGTACGTATTTAAGAAAAGGTAAATATGTTGTATGTTTTTAAGTTATAATAAAAAGGCATTATTTTATCGAATTTCCCGATATTTCGTTACATCCCGCCGGCGACGAAGCGGCTACGCCCCCTCGTTTCCGTACTTTCTTTTATGCAACTTTCAATTTTTTCTTTCCAATTTTTACTTAAGGTTTCTTTCGGCGGCCCGGTTTTTATTTATTATTTCGCTTATACGGTTTTCGCTTTTTTGTCGTCCCGATAACATTATTTCATCGGTACGTATCGAAAATTAACTCTTTTGATTTTTCCTTTTTTGAAATTTTGTCGGGTAATACGCGTTTATATCGCCGCGTTAACGTTACATACCCTTGTTTTTTTGCCGTTATCTATTAATTTGGCCTCGAATTACGTAAGGTTTACGTCTAGATTCAAATTTAATAAAAATATTCATTTCCGATTTAAATAAATAATTAAATATAACTTTATAAATCTTTATTATCGTACGAAAATATTACGAATAAGCGGCGGTTAAAAAATGGATTACGCTTTTTCTCTTTTTATTCTTTTCGGGTGTATCTTACGTTAAAACCTTATAAATTATAACATTTTTAATTACTTTAGTATATATTCTTTTTATTTTAACGCAATTATAATTTTACGTTATTAGTACGAACTTTATTAACCCGAAATTTTCTTTTTAAGTTTCTGTTCAATTTTTTTTTTAAATTAATGTTATTACTGTAACTTTTTGTTTCATTAAATACTTACGAACCGTATCGATTTTATTAGTACAACTTTAACTTTTCTGATACGAATATATTACTGTACCGTTTATTAAGTTCATATAAAATAAATAAATTTCTTTTATACGGCAAGTTTCATGCCGTACTTTAAAACTTATCGTTTGTAAATAGCGTAAGCTCGTTTTAATAACGTAATATTATCGGTAACGTTATAATTATTTGCAAGTAAGTTCGTATTATCGGCGAACCCGATAATTAACAGGCTTTATTTTTTCAGAGTTTCGTATAAAATTCTTATATATAGTAAAAAAAGGACCGGCGATAAGGGTAATCCTTAAAGTATCCCGGAACGGAAATGCTGTTACTTAATCGTTTCGTTATCGAACCGTAACCGTACCGTTCTATTTATAATGAAACTTTTTATTTACTTAATTACCTATAATAAAAAGCTTTTTTCATATAAGATATTTAACAACCGGGTATAATTAACCATATCAAAGGTTCCGGCAATGTCTAACTATAATAGTAACGTTATATCGCTATTACGCCAAATTATATATACCGCTTTTATTATTATTTTTACTGTTAATTCGATCGATTTAAATTTTTTATTTCTTTTTTGCTCTTCCAGAAAAAAGCCGTACTTTTTCGCCGTTTTAATAATACGGTTAGATATTAATTTCTCGATCATTTTGCTTATAGCATTAAATAAAGCTATCAGTTTATATATTTCCGTTATTTATATTTCCTCCCGCGATTTTCCGGGCTTAAATAATCCCGTTATTATAACGTTATAAAAACGCTACGGAATATATCCGAATACGAATAATTATTTTTGCAGAACGGCTAAAATACGGTATAAACGTTTTTTTATAAAACTTGAGAAATCCCGTAAGCAGTAAATTCTTTTTAAAGATCTTCTATAACTTAATATTTTTCATTATACATTTTAATTTAACGAGGTTAACGTTTTTGCTTATCGAAAACGCCCCGGTGTTATGACCAAAAGGACTTGGCATGAAAAGAGACGGTCGGAGGATATAGGAAATATCTCCGATATAGGTCCTAAGTTACGTAACTGGCTTAAAGGTCTTAAAGCGCTTAGCACTTTGAACCCCTTAAGCCAGTAAGGGCCGGCTTAAAGGGCTTAACGGGCTTAAGGGTTTAAGCTACTTAAATACCTTAAGCCAAGATTAATATATATATACTTATTATTTCTTATAATCTAAAATAAATAATACCAGCTTGCAATAATAATTGGTTACTTAAATTTATATCCATTATTACTAAACGTAATTATCGCTTTATTACTTAAATTGTTACGATACCACTGCTAACATAAACCGTACGACTAGGTTTAATAGTTAGTTAAATTTATAGCCGTTATACGTTACAAGCTTTTGTTTAGTAGTACCGTCAAACTTTAAGCAATATTTAATATTGTCAGAATATCGACCAACGCCGAAGCCACCGTCCCTATCCTTACCCAGTAGCTGCAAAAACGCGTCCAGTAGCTTAAGGCCCATATTTAACAGCTTACTGCTTAAACCGCCGCCCCAGTTAATTCGGTATCAACAGTTGTTACTTCAAAACTTATAATTAAAAAACCCGAACCTTATGATAGTATAGGAAATATTTAAAGCTTTTTAACCCAGGCCAAAGTATATCTACGATTGGAAAGGAGCAAAGGTGACGCCGATAAAATCCTTATCGTAGCAGAATTTCTTAAAAGGAACGCTTTAAATTAGTTCGAATTTACGTTACGCAATTACCTGGAAAATACGGAAAACGATCAGGAAACGGTTACCAAAAAGATTTTCGAAAGTTACGTTAATTTCGAACAAAAGCTTAAAGATAACTTCGATAACCCGGCCGTAAAACAAAAAGTTACGCAAAACCTTTTATAGCTTAAATAAAAAAAACCAGCTTTTAAATATGCCGTCGAATTCAGAAACCTTATGTCCAAGGCAGGATGGGTCGACGACGAAGACGACATTTTGATTAACGTTTTTTACAAGGAATTAAAGAACGACGTTAAGGACGAAATTATTAAAATCGAACGACTTAACGCATTCGATAAATATATCGCTAAGGTTGTAAAAATCGACAATCGACAGTTTGAACGATGATAAGAACGACGTAAACAATTCGCCCTACGGTCCAAATTCTAAGAAGCTAACCAAGGTCGAAAGCGCTTTACGCCTTTCACCTTTTATAAAACTTAACTAAGGCCTATAAAATTAAGGGCTATTTAGTTGAAAAATAAAAGGTCCGTTACCTGCTATAATTACGGTAAGCCCGGACATATTACGCGAAAATGCAAAAGCCCGAAAAAGATATATTAGGTTCTAGTTTCCGAAAATTAGCATAAAAAGAAACCTAATAACAGAAAAACGATTAACATAATCCGCGCCAAAAATAACGATAACCTTTTGCCAGAAGTGCGACAAAAATAAGAAAAGCAAAGAAGTTAGCTTAAACAAAAGCCAAAAGGGCTAAAGAAATTAAAATTACTAAACCTACTGTTACCTAATAGCTATAGGAGCACGAAAAATGGAAAAAGTTAAGCAACAATAAGCCACCTATCCGTACATAACAGAAACGGCAACAAAAAAATAACCAGTTAATGTTTAACGCATAGCTAAAGGAATACTGAAAATAGGACGAAAACCTATACCCAGGAAAACCCGATCGGCACGGAAAGCTCCATACGGTTAGCTGTTGACGACCACAGTATAAGGTATACGAGGACGAAAAAAAATATATCGCACGACGAATTATACGTATATAACGACAAGACTTCGATTTTAAAAATCGAACTGGGAGTAATTTTAAGGACCAAAGGTAATATCGCTATATACGAGAAGCCGTAACGATGGAAGAGATCGACGAGCTGGCAACAACTAGGAGCTGGCCAAAAGGAAAATATTGGCTTATATATAAACCCTAGTGTTATTACAAATAGTGCAATTACCAAACGCAGAAAGAATTAATTTAAAGAACCGTAGAAAAGCACTGCCAAAAAATGATTACCGATCTACGGATCCAGCTAGCCTTTACGGAAAACCCAAAAAAGCTATTAGCTATACAGGAAGAAATTTGCTTCTTTTCGCATCAAAGTTGGAAAACTTCAAAGCCAGAATACATTACCAAAAAAAGGTTCCAGAACCAAGTAAAATATTTAACAGCAACGGTACGCCGATAAAAGTAGCAGTTAAAATAAATCCAAGACGAAAACAAAAAACTTGGAAAAGAATTCAATAATTCGAAAACAGCCTAAAAAATCTAAACCACCTGTAATAAGGCTTCAGGCTGGCAGAAAAAACGAAAATAAACAGCAATACCTTAAAAAGGTTTTAAATGCGATACTAATAGCACGAAAAAAACCTATAACGGTATAAGTACAAATCAAAAATAAGCGATATACTGCATTTGTAAACTACGACGTAACAAAAAGTAATTACATCGCCTTAAAAGTTATTAACGAACTATAGTTATTATGGAAAAATAAAGAACATCCTTACGAGGTCGAGAACGCCGAAGGTTAAATATTTAATTACGACGACGAATAAATCCGATATAAAATTGATTACCTTAAAATCTTTATCGAAGGAAAAGAACAAACTATTAGTTTCGACGTTATCGCCATCGAAAATTTCGATTCAATCTTAGATTTGCTATAGTTAAAACAGTATAATTCGGCTATCAATTAGAAAATTCGCAAGATGGATTACGATTTATTTTTTAACGATAAGGCAGACAACGAAAAATCTTAACATTCGATCGATAAGGTGGACGAATACAAATATAAGGAAACGGCAGAAACCTTACTACCAAAAGCAATACGGCATATCCAAAAAAAGGCATAACCGAAAAATACGACGTATTATCGCCAACCTCAAAGCAAAAATTAGGCAGATAAATAACGATCTAAAACGACCGCCTGAAAAGTTATAAGAATAAATAATTAAGGTATCTTCATAGTACCACAAATATAACAAGTTATTTAGCAAAAAACCCAATACCAAATTGTTAAAACATAACGAATAAAACCACGAAATAATTTTTAAAAATAGCAAAAGTACCGCCTTTTAACCGATATATAACTTAAACCATGCAAAATTATACGCATTCCGCAATTACTTCGAAAATAGGTTTCGAAAAAGATAGATTCGACGTTTTAAATCCCCAGCCGGATACTTTATGTTTTTCGTACCGAAAAAAAGGGGAACGCTTTGATTAATGGTGGATTATTGACAACTTAACGATATTACCGTTAAAAACAAAACGCCGTTATTATTGATTACTGAAATAAAAGATCGTTTACAAAAAGCAAAATGGTTTACAGTTATCGATTTTCGAAATTATTATAATATAATTCGGATCAAAAAGGAATACGAATAAAAAACAGCTTTTAGAACGAAATATGGCTTATATAAATACCTAATTACCTTTATAAAACTAATTAACGCACCAGCAACCTTCTAGCAAATAATAAACCATATACTAAAAAAATAGCTGGATATTTTTGTTATCTGCTACCTCGACGACATTCTTATTTATTCGGAAACGAAAGAAAAGTACGAAAAACATATCTATCAAATTTTACAGGCGTTATAAAACGCCAAACTTTTGGTTAATACCGAAAAGAATTATTTTTACTAACAAAAAATCGAATTCTTAAGATATATTATTACGCCAGAACAAATTCGTATAAACCCTAAAAAGCTATTAGCAATTAAAAATTAGACATAACCTATTAACGTTAAAAAAATATAAATATTCCTTAAATTCGCCAATTATTACCGACGATTTATACGCAACTTCAGTAAGATAATTATGCTATTAACGGAACTTACTAAAAAAAAAAACCGTTTAAATAAATTCCAAAAAAGGAAATAGTTTTCCAGTAAATCAAAAACGCCCTTACCAGTAAACTAATATTAATTATGTACAACCTAAAGTAATTAATTAAACTAAAAACCGATATTTCGGATTATGCCTTAAAAGTTGTAATTAAATATCGAAACGATTAAGGAAAATTTTACGTAATTGCGTTTTATTTTTATAAGTTACATAAAGCCGAATTAAATTATCTTATTTACGATAAGGAATTTTTAATTATCGTTAACGCTTTCAAAGAATTTAAGTATTACCTTAAAGGCAATATGTACCAAATTAAGATATAACGTACCACACCATTAAACGGGCCAAACCATTAAACGGGCCAAAATCTCACATCTCGCAACAATCAATCCAAATCACTCAACCACCACACTTTAAATCGATTCCAATTAATCGAATACTTTTTTGCTAACTGTCTTTACAGCTTCCGGACAAGTGCACGCATTATATCAAGGCTTATTGCGGACGCCAGATTGCTATTCATTCTTCCTAAGCCGACCGCAACCAACTAACTTCAGCAGCTATTAGCAGCAATTTTTTGCTACAACCTTTTTGCTGGCTAAAAGAACTTGTTCATCCTATATAGTACGTATTCCTCTTTTTAGGAAACGTTTGTTTTAATCATTTAATTGTATAAGTTCCAAGTTATTGCGAAATCAAGTCCGATACGCCCTGTTATACGACCTATTACACGCCCTGCTATACGCCCCGCACGGACCTTCCATACCCTTCCAACGCGTTTCCAACGTATTCCTAATGCCTCCTATAACACGTTCTCCGACCTTTATCTTTAACGTATTAAAGCCGGACAAGAAATGCTCGCGTATTTGGGTTAAGGATTCGGTCGAGAATAGTTATTTAGTCGGTCGGCTTTGGGTCGTACGAATTAGGGGTAATATTGGCCTAGACGCGTTAAAAGGTAATCGGTCGCAGGCAGGTTGGGTGGGGGAAATGACAACATAACGTCCGTAACAAGCCTTGATATAATGCGTACACTTGTCGAGAAGCTGTAGAGACAGTTAGCAAAGAAGTATTCGATTGATTGGAATTAATTGGATGTGTTGTGGTTGAGTTATTTAGATTAGTTGTTGCGAAGTGTGGGATTTTGGTCCGTTTAATGGTTTGGCCCGTTTAATGGTGTGGCACGTTAAACGGATTACAAAAATAACATATATTTCTTTACGATACGAAAATTTATCAGAAAATAATTATGCTATACAAAAAGCCTTTTTAAATTCGATTACGTTATTATCCATCGAAAAGGATTAAAAAATGGCAAAGCAAACATATTTAACAAACGACTTAACTTGGAGAAACCTAAAATTAAGGTATAGCAGATAACTTTCGATATTATACCCGAAAATACCTAAAATAACGACGAATTATTGCGATACGAACGATACCAGCTGATATATATCAACGCATCTAATAATATAACGCCAATTAACTAATAAAGCATTAAACAAACAAAATATAGGTACCCGAAAATTTACAAAAAAACTTAATACGAGACGTATACGAATACCTTATACATAAATACTTAAGGATTTACAAAACTATAAAACGGTTATAAAGGATATATTACTTTCTTAAAATGAAAACTACAGTTTAAAAAGTGTTACGACGATGCAATATTTGCGTTAAAGTAAAGGCACGACGATATAAGCCTTACGGAAAATTATAATTTTTACCAGTCGCCGAGCGACCATAAAATTCGATTATATTTAACTTTATTACCAAGCTTCCTTTATTAAAAAATCCAGCTACAGGAATATATTACGATAACATTTTCGTAATCGTTAATCGATTTACGAAATTTTTTTATTTCTTACTTTATAATAAAAATACCGATACAAAATAACTAATATATATTTTTCTTAAATATATTTTAGGTACTTACGGACTTTTAACGGAAATTGTTTCGGATAAAAATATTATTTTTACTTCGAAATTTTGGTAAAAATTAATAACTTAATTTGATTTAAATTATAAATTATTTAGCGCATTTAAACCTTAAACAAACGGATAAATCAAAAAAATTAACCAAACGTTAAAAACGTATTTACGATGCTATATTAATTACGAACAGAATAATTAAGTCGAAAAGTTACCAGTTATACAACTAACTTATAATATTAATTATTACGAAAGCATCTAAACGACGCCAAAAATTGCTAATTTTGGATTTATACCTAAAGTTTACCGAAATTCATATAAAGATAAACCAGCCAACGTTAAAGCGATTCTTATTTTAATATAACTAAAACAACTATATGCAAAAATGAAATCAAAACTCGAATTCGTACGTAATTAGATAAGCAAATACTATAACTAAAAAAAATTAAAGGAACCAACCTTTTCAAAAGGGAAAATGGTTTACCTAACCACCAAAAACATCCAAACCAAAAGGCCAAATAAAAAACTCGATTTCAAATATATCGGCCTATATAAAATCGTTAAGAAAATTTCAAAAAACAACTATGAATTAAAGCTACCGCCGAAAGTCAAACTCCATTTAATTTTTTATATTTCCTTATTAAAGTTAGCAGCAGATATAATCAAAGTTAATACAAGATAAAATCAGGACGAAAAAATTATAAAAGATGCATTAATTTACGAAGCAGAAAAAATACTGGATGTACGCAAAAAAAAGGGACTTACCTAGTACTTAATTAAGTGGAAAAATTACCCAAATTCCGAAAACATTTGGGAATCCGCGAAAAACCTTACGAACGCCTAGCGCCTTTTGAAAAACTTTTACCAGTAACGTCGGAAGCGCTAAGGATAAAAGTACTTCAATTTAAGTTACTAGGTAACCAGTTAATAAGTAAGGTAATTTGCGTTAACGTAACTTTAGCTTTTAACTGTTGTTACTTTTGCTCCAGACGTTTAAATTTTTCCATCGCCTCCGTACCTTAAATACCCCGACGTAGCATTTCGACCCCGCGCTGGCGAAGGACCTTACGTAGTTTTTGAAGGCGATCGATCTTATTGGCGGCAAAACGAAGGGCCTTTCGCGCCTGTTTTTCTTCCCGTTCCAGTCGCTTTTCCTTATCTAAAAGCCGTTAATATTCAGAAACTGAAGGACCAAATAAATCACAAAAATTATTATACTTAACGCAGCGAAAGCATTTCCCCGAATTAAGGTATGCTTTGCAAACCTTCTGTTTAAATTTATAACGAAAATAGGATATATTAAAAGATATAACAGAACCAAAAGTATCGATTCGTTTTAACAGAATTAAAGCGTTATTACGTTTGCGAAATTTTTGTTTTTTAATACGACCTAATATAGCGGTTAAAAAACAGAAAATGATATGTAAAAAAGGAAGTTACTTACCAAACAAATACGACAAACAAATTAATCTTTAAATGTAAAGATCCTGGAAAGAAAAAGATCGTATTATAACCAAAGGAACTTAGCATAAAAAGAGACGGTCGGAAGATATGGGAGATATCTCCGATATAGGTCCTAAGTTACGTAACTGGTTTAAAGGTCTTAAAGCACTTGGCACTTTAAACCCCTTAAGCCAGTAAGGGTCGGCTTAAAGGGCTTAATGGGCTTAAAAGTTTAAACCGCTTAAGCATTTTAAATCAAAACTAGTATATATATACTTATTATTTCTTATAATCTAAACTAAATAATACCAGCTTGCAATAACAATTGGTTACCTAGATCTATATCTGTTATTACCAGACGTAATTATCGCTTTATTGCTTAAATTCCTACGATACCACTGCTAACATAAACGGTACGACTAGGTTTAATAGTTGGTTAAGCCCATAGCCGTCATACCCGGTATAAGCTAGGCTTTCGTAATTTTATTTTTTGGGATATCTGAAAAATTTGGCTTTATTATTAAAAAAAGCGTCGCCGTTAATACCTTCGCTTTATCTGCATATATTCGTACTGTTAACGTTTCGTTAACGCTTTTTCTTAAAGTCGATAACGTATTGGATTACTTAAAAGCGAAATTTATAAATCTTACTTTCCGTTTTAGCTTTTATAATTTGCGACTATCGTATAATGCATCTGTTATAGCGTAACGCTAATTACGCGTTTACGCGGTAGCTATAATTTTCTTTTATAACTTGTAGATATCTTAATAAATTTTTTTAGGATTTTAGCGACGGCGTTATTTTATAACTATGATACGACGTTTTTATCGCTTTTATAACAATATTTACTTTTAAGCACTACTGTAATATATTTTCGAAAATCGAAATCATTTTTTTTTTTAAAAAGCTACGGTATTTACGATACTATATAATGAAGTGGAGTGGGGTGCAGTTATGGCTGCAGCTGCTAATGCAGCTGCTATTGCCAGCCACTGCAGGTACTATTGCAGCCACAGTTTCTATCTACTTCCATTTGCTTCACCGCTAGGTACCTCGGCAATCTACTTGGCTATGGCAGTAGGTCAGCGATGGTCTATAAATTGCTGCTGACCTGACAACTCTTGTATGCAGTTTCATATAGCAACAAGGCTCCAGAGATAGTTAAGAAGTCCCATCATTCTTCCCAAGCACTGATCAAGATGTTCTGCGTACAGAAACTTCGATGAGCCCTGTCCCAATTCATTTGGCTGCCAAGGAGAGGATACTGGCTCTTGTTAGCTGCCGACGGACCTCGATCTCCGATTAACAAGTCGGATGGAACGGATCGGACGAGGTCCTGATCAGAAGTATCCGATACGACTCGACTACGACCATGGCTATAGCTACGATAACTTGAGCGGCATATAATTAACGACCGCGGTTATGACAAGGACGCGACCCCTTGCACGATTAATAAGATAAAGCTGTTGAATTAAGGCCTTACTACGAGAACAGCTTGACTCGGACGACGGCGAAGGAGTATAAGCGCGTACAGGTAACTGGTTTCAGAGCATGGACTGATCACCCAAGTTCTGGAACTAGTTGCCTATGCGCGCTCGTGCTCCTTCGCCGTCGTCCGAGTTAAGCTGTTCTCGTAATAAGGCCTTAATTCAACAGCTTTATCTTATTAATTATGCAAGGGGTCGCGTCCTTGTCATAACCGCGGTCGTTAATTGTATGCCGCTTAAGTTATCGTAGCTGTAGCCATGGTCGTAGTCGAGTCGTATCGGATATTTCTGATCAGGACCTCGTCCGATCCGTTTCTTCCGACTTGTTAATCGGAGATCGAGGTCCGTCGGCAGCTAACAAGAGCCAGTATCCTCTCCTTGGCAGCCACTTGAATTGGGACGGGGAGACTTAGCCCTGATCAGAGAATTTTGAAGACGGTGTCACAATAGAATAGCCGAGTGGAGCGGTAATGAAGGCAAAACGCGAAACTGTATTCCGGTGTTGAACCAGACTGTAGAGTAAAACATGAATGCTAAAGGTGAGTAGCTGATGAACAGGTCTCCGGGGTTGCGCCCGGCGAAAAGAGCTCCTAGAAATACACATGTGGAGCTGACTAATTGATCAGCCAAGCCATGCCTCCCTGGCCCGGCACCCTGCACCATTTCAATAACTACTTTACCAGCTTATTTTTGTACTTATCCATTTTCTTCGGCTTAACAAAACTATTTAAATATTTAAATGTTTTAATTTCCTAATTTCGATTTATACCAGGTTTTATTTAACATTAACCAATTTTACCTTACTGGAACGGGTTAATTCCGTCACGTTTTCGCTTTATCGAAACTTTTATCAGTTGCAATTTATAATCGGAACCGCTTAAAAAAATAAAGCCTTTTATTTCGTTTTTGTCCCAATGGCTCAGTGGTCGTAAGCCTAGGTGTTGTCAAATACAGGGGACATCAGTTATGTTGTATTGGATGATTAGCTGCAGGTGTTTTAAATCGCGTATTGCTGTTTTATAGAGTCTTGCCGCGGAATATATAAGTTCCGATTAGAGAAAGCTTTCCTGTATATAGAGTGCTAGCGCAGCCCCTTCTAGCTGATATACCTCCTTAACGCCTTAAAGTAGTTACGGCGTTAATCTTTATATCTTTTCTCTTTTTAAAGTTACAGCTTTCTATTCCGCCTTTCTTTTAGCGATTAAATTCTCCCAATTAGCTAATTCTTTATTTGAGATTACTTGCAGGGTGTTTTTCCGCTAATCGAGGACTTCTGTAATATCTATTAATCCTAGCTGTTTTTTAAGGCGCTTAAAAAGTTCGCGTAATAGGGCCTTAGTTAATCTATTAGCCAGCATATTGTAACGAACCTGTCACACAACCACTTGGAAGTGTGATCAGTATCTGAAATGGGCTCTTGATTTGCAGGTAACAATAGAGCAAAGAATAATTTAATAGTCTGTTCGTTAAAGAAATTTACGGACTTTTCCCTTAATCGAAGAACGTTACCTTTAATTAAAGACTTAGATTGATAGCTAAGGAGCGAAATTATCTGGGTGCTATCTATATAGGAAATTGTTGGTTTATATATATCCTCACTATTCTACACCTATAATAGATATGTTTGGATGTATTCTATATCTATCAAATCCAAGTACATTTTCCTATGGGAGTTATGGATAGATATGTTCCATATTTATCGAATCCAAGTACAACTAGGCACATAAGGCTTTTAGCCGAGATTTATCCGTTGCACTTAAGTTTTTTAGTGCTATTTCGATAATCTTTTTGGCATATTTTTTCTCCATATTAGTTGGACGTAACATTATTTTCTTTCTTTTAGGATTTTTGTTTTAAAGATAAAACAAGTAAATATATTTCTTCCTTTTTTAATTTTTCTACATAATATAACTTTTACCTTATAATATCGAATCGGACTGTTAAATCAAACGGGCGTTCCCGTCCAGATCAGAAATTGTCTCGTAAAAGTTAGGCTACCTAGCTAAAAGAATTTGGCGATAAGCATTATATTTGTTTTTCGTATATTCGTTTCGAAGAAACAAATTATCGATTTGCCGCGGACATTTTGTTTTGTAACTACTGTTAACGCCGTTAACGTCGGAATTATAATATAGTAACAATATATTCTTTAAACCGAATAACTTAAAAATAAAAACGTTTTTAAAAGAAGTAGCGAAAGGCGGAAAATTAATTATTAATTTTTAAAAAACGTATTAAGAAAAAATGGATAACTTACGTTAGCACCAAAACAAAAATGTAGGTGTTTATTACTTAGTTAAAGCGGTTAAGGTTTTAACAGGACCTTTTGAAACGTTAGGCGATAAAAATATTAAACGAAAGTTTCGAATTAGATTAATTGGAGGAAAGAGAAAAAGTAGAAAATGAACGGCGACGAGCTGTTGCCGCGTAAGTATAGCTTGTTTTTAAGATTAACGCGATAGTAAGGGCGTTTACTTTTTTCGATTGAAATGTAGGGGGATTAGATTTGGGTGTTAGGCTGTTGTTACCTGCTATCTTAGCTGCGTTAAAGATAGTCGGTTAGGATTTTGGTAGTAAAACGTTTTAACCACGTTTTTTGCGTTCGTTAAGTACTTAAGGGGTTTCTAAGTATTTTTTTCGTATAGGTAATCCTTTTAATTAATTAGGTATTAAATTTTGTTGTTAACTAATTTAATGTCCGAGACTTTTTCGATTTCGTATTTCTTGGTATTTTTTTCGATTTTTAAATTTGTTTTTAACGAAACGTTTTTGGGTGCTAGTTGAAGTAAAGAAATATGGAAACCAGGGTATATTTTTATAATTTTGGGTAGTAACAGTCGGTAATTAGTTCTGGAAATAACTTTATCGATCTTATACATATTAAACTTTTTAAAATCGAGCTTATTATTGGTTATTTCCATTCTAATTTAAGAAATATTCGAAATCACGTTTTATTTTTAGCGTAATAAGTAAGGTTTATCTTTTTTTCGACAAAATCAATCCTTTAATTTTTTTTCTATTATAATATTAGGTTATGTTTTGTTAAAGGAATCGTAATTTATTTTATAGACGAACTTATACTATTTGGATTTTAGTTGTTACCGTTTTTGTTTAAGGAACTTTCGCGGTTAATTTTGGAACTTCGTTTAATACTTATTTTGGCCGTTAAGGTTTTGCTTAGGAATTATATACCACTTTATAGAAAGAAAGACCTATATTTTCGTTAACAAATATATTATAAGCTATTTAAGTTAATAAAACAGTTTAGCTTAATTATTCTATTAGTAATTAATATAACTTTTTAAGTATTACTTGAATATTTAATTTAAAAATTTTATTTATCTATTTATCTATAGGTAATATACTGTAAAAAATTTAAATTTAGCGCTTATCTGCTTAAAAAAGCTAGTACTGAACTTTAATGTGAAAAGTTTATCTTTATTTAAAATACTATTTTTTTTGATATTCCATATTTATCGAAATAATATCGAATAAAGGCATAAACTAGTTATTTTGCTGTTATATTTCCTTTAAAAGTTAGAAAATATTTATACTTAGTAAATTTATTAACGATTAACGTGCCATACATATGAGCGAGACACACATATAAGCGAGACATTTTTTGGCACCTTGCAACAACAAATTCAAATAACTTAATAATAATATATCGCATTAATTTAAATTAATCGGACTTTTTTTCGCTAGACGTATTTACAACTTTTATATAAGTACGCGCATTATGCCCAGGCTTGCCGTAGACGCTATACTTCCGTTCCTTAGTTTTAACCCTTTTACGACGATTGCTTCCAGCAGCTGTTGGCTGCATTTTTTTACTACCTTTTCCTTTTTGAACTTAAAGAGCTTGTTCTTTTTATATAGTAAATGTTCTTTTTTTTTAAGGACGTTTGTTTTTAGTTTTGCGACGTTTGCTTAAGATGTGGTTCGTTTCGCGTAATTGGGCAGCTTTTTCGCGAAAAAGAACATTTTCGTATAGAATTAATAAATAACTTTAAGTTAAAAGATAAACCGATTTAGTTATTTTAGTTAACGAATTACCTTATTAGTTTCCAATTTTCTTTTGCAAATAACGTAATTACTGCGTTATTTTTTTGAGATTCTTAGGGGTTTTCGTAAGTGGGGAATAAATGGAACCGGTAAAGGTTAGCGGGGAGACGGTCGGCGTAGGCATAATTGGAGAAACCTTTAATTCGGAAAGAACGTTATTAAAATTAAATAAAACAAAACCAGCTTTCGCGAATTTAGATTTGATGTTATCGGACGTTATGGCAGCTTGGAACGCGTCGTAAAAGCCGGCGAGGAAATCTTCTTTGGCAATATGGGTATAATAGTATTGCATTAAGTTTTCAATATAACGCGAATAAGCGCGTTTTAAAATAGAAAAATAAGATATATTAAAAGCTTAAAGCCGATGCGAAAAATGCGCGGGTATATAAAGCGTAATAATGTTGTTATTAGCGTAATATTTTTCGAATTTTATCAAATGATGGTTTTCGTGGCCGTCGAGGATAAGGAGATGTTTCGAACTTTTCGTATACGTCCGAATATGTTTGTTAAAATGCTGAATTTATTCGAGACCTAATTTATTTGTTATCTAGCTATTATTACTTAATGCAATCTTTTAATTAACTGCTGGCAATAGGTTATTGCAATATTAAAATCCAAAATAAATTTTCCCCGTTATAATAATAAATAACGGTATAGCTTAACTTTAAAAATTAATAGCTTAAATAACTTTAACCTATTCTTTATTTCCTTATTACGTTTATTTAAGCTTTTTACGTTTTTCGGTATTGGTAATTATTATATCCGTTATTATGAAAAATCCTATTAAAAATTTAGTTTCGTCGAAATTGTAAATATCCTTTTCTGTAATGCCGTATTTTACGATTGTAGCCCGAATAAATTTGAACCATTTGCAAAATGCTTCTGGATTTTCGGATAAAATCCGTTAATAATCAATCTTCCGATTTAAACGCGTCTAAAGTTTTTTTTGCCGTTTAACAAAGTTCGACGCCCAGTTAATTTTAACGCATTTTACAACGCGCTGGGCCAGCAGTAAATTGGCTATATCTTCATCATGCTAAAGCCGGATAGGAAACGTTCGCGTATCTAGGTTAAGAATTCGGTCGACAATCGATTTTTTTTCGGTCGGCGTCAATCTTTGCAAAGAAGAAACAATATCGGGTCGGGCGCGTTTACCGTTAAAACGATGTACTAAGGTAAAAGATAATATTTCATAAATAAAACTAAGCTTTCTGTAACTAAGTTTCGGGTTTCGTTTTTTAGCTTAAATAGTTAGGTTTATTTTCGCCTCTTTTGTAAGGCGCTTTATATTATGGTTGTTGAGATATAGGTAATTGAAAATATATTATTAGAATAGCTAAAAAAGTGTCTCGCTTATATGTGTGTCTTGCTTATATATGTAGCACGTTACCCATATTTCATTATATTAAATTTTAGTAACAGGATTTTTTAATAAATGTAAACCGGTAATTAAATGCCAAATAATAATATTCTAAGCCTTTTTTAGAATATCTGCAAGCTATAAAAGTTTATAAGGCTTATATCGGGTTGTTTTTGCCTTATTATAAATATTCCAATCCTTAATTACCTATTTAATAATTTGTCGAAATTCTGAAAAGTCGTATTTTTCCTGTAATCGTCTGATAATTTTAAAAACACCTTAATATTTACGCAATGGAATTTCGTACAGTTCTTTAACGAATTGCTTTTATTGTTTTCGAAGGATATAAATTTGCCAGAATATAATAGCTACTTTTCAAGTTATCTATTTAATTATTGCACCTTTTTTTGCTTTTCTTTATTATAGCAATTTCGGAATTTTATTAAACGTTCTGGAATAAGTTGCTTTAATATTTTATATAACCGTAATGTACAGTCTTTAATTTGTTATAACATTTGCATTCGACGTTTTGAAACCTTGAAATCGTAATTTCTTTTTACGACTTAAAATGTTTATTTAGATATATTCTTTCCTTTTAATATAATGGATTTGGAAGTTATATTTCGATAAAAAATTATCTAAACTTTATAACGTTTGTTTAATTTTCAAGTTATTATAAACCGGGTAAAGTTTTTATAATTTAAGTAAATATCGAAAAGTTCTTTGGTTCCGTTAAGGAAAAGTTTTTCTTTTTTAAAAACGTCAATAATTGCTACTAACTTTTTATCGTAAATCTTATATCCAAGTTTTACGTTTCAAAAGATCTTAAAATAATAAACTGTTAAATATTATTTCTCATTATCCTTTTGTTATTCCAAAATTGCGCTCGAGGCATAATTTAAAGCATTTGTTTTTAGGCGTTTTTTTCTGTCGGCGTTAAGTGATCTTATTATTAACGCTTTAATAATCTCGTCTTTATGTAATTAAAAAGCTTCTTTAATCTTTTTTAAAAGTTCTATTTTTTTTTCCGATATACTTTTTAATAATAAATTTCGTTAATAGTTTAACAATATTTCTATATCCCTTAATTAGGTTACGTATGTAACCCGTAAATCTTAAGATTTGTCGGATATTTGTAACGGTCGCCTTATTAGGAATAGGCCAATTTTAACTCTTTTTAATTTAGAATCCTAGATTTAAATTTAACCAGGGTTAACGGTAAATTCCAAATAGTTTAACTTTTACGTATACTATACACTTTTAGCTCCATTAATTCGAATCTTTGCTTTATTTAAAGCTTTAAAAACTTAGAAAATAAGCTTTTTATGTTTTTCCAGCGTTTCGAAATAAATGAGAATGTCGTCGAGGTAAACAAAAATATATTTATTTAGGAATTTCCTAAGTATAGTTATAATTAGGCGTTAAAAACTGGCGGAATCGTTAATAAATCCTAAAGGTATTATTCAGTATTCGTAATCTCCGTATATTATTCGAAAAGTAAAATTTTATTTTTCTTTAGTTATTTTAATACGGTAATAACGGTTTTTAAAGTTTAATGCAGTAAACTATTTAGCTTTACTTACATTTTCCTTCAAGGTATTTATTAAGGTTAAAGGATAACCGTTTTTGATAAGTAATATCGTTTAACTGCCGGGAATCGACTACGCGTCGATAAACCGGATCTTTATTTTGGTCGAGTTTTTGCTTGCCGTCCTTAATTTTAGGTACTATAAATACAGGATATCCTACGGGGAATTCGGAAAGCTAAATATAACCTTTTTTAGATCTGATTAGATACATTTTTATAAAGCCTTTACCTTTTTTAGATTTATATAGTAAATTTTGTAAAACTTAAAATAATATCCTTTTTTAATCGGTATACGATAATCCTATTAACGTACCTTACCACCGAACGGAACACTTTTTGGCACTTTCTAACAATACATTCCAGTTACTCAACCACAACACATCTAATCAACTCAAATCAATTGAATGCTTCTTTGCTAGCTGTACCTACAGCTTGTCGACGAATGCACGCATTATATCAAGGCTTATTGCGAACGCCATGTTGCTATTTCTTCCTTCCAACCAGCCTGCGACCGACCACCCCCCAACGCGTTTAAGCTAATATTACCCCTATTTCGTACGACCTAAAGCCGACCGACTAGATAACTATTCTCGACCGAATCCTAAACCGAAATACGCGCGCATGTATTATCCGGCTTTAATACGTTGAAGATATACGGCGGAGAACGTGTTATAGAACGCGTTAGAAGCGCGTTGGAGGGCGTGTTCAGGGGTCCGTACGGGGCGTATGGCAGGACGTGTCGGACTTAATTTGCAATAACTCGAGACTTACGCAATTACACGATTAAAACAAACGTTTCCCAGAAAGATGAATACTTGCTATATAGAATGAACAAGTTCTTTTAGCCAGCAGAAAGGTCGTGGCAAAGAATTGCTGTTAACAGCTGCTGAAGTTGGTCGGTTGCAGACGGGTTAGCAGGAATGAATGGCAATATGGCGTCCGTAACAAGCCTTGATATAATACGTGCACTTGGCTAGAAGCTGTAGATACGGTCGGCGAAAGAGAATACGATTGATTTGAATCCATATGACGTGTTGTGGTTGAGTTATTTGTGTTAGTTTTTGCGAGGTGCCAAAAAGTGTCCCGTTCGGTGGTGTGGTACACGCATCGATCAATTGAATTCGTGCGCCCACCTATTTCCCACCAAAACATACCCTTTCTACTTTATTATAACAATTAAAAGTAAAATGGTAAAAATATCTGGATAATTTCGTTATATTCATTATTACGTACTTTATTTATTTTAATATTAACTTTTTTTTTATATATAGTATTTCGCCTGATGGCTTGAATATTACCGCATAATAATATTTAACATAGGAAAAAACTAAAGTTCTACAAAATAATACTTATACCAAACTTTGATCGATGATAATTTTACTATTAATTACGAAACTTAGTATTTTATTTCAAGTTTATATTTATTATGTAAAAATTTATATCAAAAAAACTTGGGTTTAAACTTTTCAATTTTCTTTTTATAATTACAGTCGAAGCGAAACGTGTATGTTTTGGTGAGAAATAGGTGGGCGCACGGATACAATTGATCGATGCGTGTACGTTATCCGTATAAAAACCGTTCGTAATTTTTTTCATCCTTAAAATGTCGTTCGAAACGTTAATACTTTAAAGGTATTATATTAGCAAAGTCTGATACCTTAGTTTTTCGGATTATATAATAAACTTTTTTAAATTCTTTTTTAAAAGGAATTAATTCGTAATTTTAAAAAAGCTAGCAAGTTTTCCAGTTAATTAACGGATTATTGGAATTAAACTATAGGATTTCCAGGATAATATTATAATCTAAAATGTCGGCGAGATCTAAAGTAAAATGCTTTTAATGTTTTTAGATTTATACTGAAAGTCTTTCAGTTTTTCTGAAAATTCGTCCCCTATCGTACTTAGATAAACTTTTATCAACTGTACGCAATTTGTAAAACTTTAGCTTATACCGCCAAAAAATGTACTACTTTTCGGCTACCGTTAGCGAAATAAAGTTACCTTTTACCCTAAAGTTAATTATAGGTTTAAAGGTTTGGTTTTAGTACTAAATAAAAATCTTAATTCGGCTTCGAAATCCTTTTTTTGCTTTGTATAAGGTCGTAGTTCGCATAACTCCACGATACCTTAATTTCGAAAGCCTTTGCCGTTTTTTAACTTCGTAGTTTTGTTCGCCAAAAGGCGTTTCTATTCGCGGGCTTCTTAAAACGTATTTGGTATACTTATCGTCCATACAAATATACCACTTTCGTTGGCTAACTTGTCATTTTACCTTAATAACCTTTACCTTTAACGTTTAAAATGGTTTTCGATTCGCGGTTGAAATTTCTGCAGGGTTTGCTCTTATATCCAGAAATTTATGCATCAAACATAGCATAGAGGTATAACATAAATAGCTTTAAGTAATAGCTCTTCGGTTTTTATCCGATTCGGAGTGCAAATAATAAGATGGAAAATATTCGGGCTATCGGGGGATTTCGATATATCTGCAGTCGTTATTAAGTTCGGTAAAGGTTTTTTCGTTTTAACCGGGCCAATAATCGTTATTTTCCTTAGTTCGAAAGTAAATTGGATAATCGTTACCGTTACAAGCTAAGAAATGGAAAAAACCGTACTTACTAGTAGAATCTTGTTTAAGGGCTTTAGTTTTAAGGGATACCACCCGCTTTGGAAGGTCGTTGGATTTAAGGGGTTTTTGCTTCTGATTATTAAGATCGGAACGTATCTAGCTATATCTGTTATATATTTCGCATTTCTGTATATTAAATAATATTCGTATCCTAGCCCTATAGCTACAGTGGAAGTTGGTTATCCGGAATAATATTTGCAGGCTTTAACTGTTTACTTCTGGTAAATCGGGTAACGTTCGTACTTTAGGTTGCCGTTTGGTTTAACGTCTCGGATAAGCGAACGGGACAGACAAGCGAGCGGGACACTTTTTGGCACCTCGCAACAACACACTCAAATTACTCAACCACAACACTTCAAATTGATTCCAATCAATCGTATTCTCTTTCGCTAATCGTATCTACAGCTTCTGGACAAGTGCACGCATTATATCAAGGCTTGTTACGGATGCGTATTGCCATTTCTTCCTGCCAACCCGCCCGCAACCGCCTAACTTCAGCAGCTGTTAGCAGCAATTCTTTGCCACAACCTTTTTGCTGGCTAAAAGAACTTGTTCATCCTATATAGCAAGTATTCATCTTTCTGGGAAATCATTGTCTTATTCATCTAATTGCGTAGGTATCAAGTTGTTGCGAAATCAAGCCCGATACGCGCTGCCATACGCCCCGCGAAACCCGCCCGAGACGCCCCGTACGGACCCCCCAACATGCCTCCCAACGCGCCCTCCAATACGTTTTACAACGCGTTTCTCGACGTGTTCTGCAGCGTATATCTTCAACGATCGAGGCCAGACAGGAAATGCTCGGGTATATAAGTTAAGTATTGGGCTGACAATCGTTTTCTTGTCGGTCGGCTTTAATTCTGGCGAATTGGGTGCAATATTAGCTTGGGCGCGTAGGAGGTTAATCGGTCGCGGGCGGGTCAAGAGGAGAAAATGGCAACATGGCGTCCGCAATAAGCCTTGATATAATGCGTGCACTTGTTGAGAAGCTGTAGATACAGTTAGCAAAGAAGCAATTAATTGATTTAAGTTGATTTGAGGTGTTGTGGTTGAGTTATTTGAGTGCATAGTTGGGAAGTGCTAAAAAGTGTCCCGCTCGCTTGTCTGTCCCGTTCGCTTATCCGAGACGTTATAATAAATCGTTATAATGGTATATCCCTGTTAGAAAAAGATAATATTAACTTTCTTTTCTTTTTCGTTTTTACTATTTATTTCTTGTTCGGCCGTTCGGGCTTTTTTGAAGGAATCCTTTTCTTCCTAAAGTTTCTCTTAGCTAACGAACGATATTCGTTCTTATAATAGCTTTTTTTGCTATAGTTAAAGCATTTAACATTCCATTTATTTTTTTTAAACTCCTTTAAAGTAATACTCGCTTCCTTTTAAATCCTGTTCTTATTTTTACTTCCTTAAAACTTGCTGCTAAAGTTTCGAATATCCTTTTTCCTATTAAAACCTTTTTTTTTTCAGGTACTTATTAAAGGTACGTCTATCGATAATAATGGCCTTATCAGTATAATTCTGGAAAGGTCTTATCTTTAATACCTTGTATATCTCGTCTTTAACTTATAATTATAAGCTATTATAATAAGGGTAAAACAAAATGCTTTTCGGTAAGTAAAAGGTTTCTATAAGGCGATTAAATTTCGTTATATACTTAGCCACTAATTTTGTTTCTTAAAAAAGAATGCAGCTTTTTAATAACATCTTACTGCTTATTTAAATTTTTAAATAAGGTTTGTATTTGCTTCTTCGAATATTCGTAATTACTGAAAATGTAATTGGTAAGGTCGGAAAATTCGTTAAAGTAATTTTCGAAATAATTCTTTATAATTAGCTGGAACTATAAAAGAACCTTTCCTGCGAGCAGCTAGGAAATGGCCAATATTTTTTAATAATCCTCCCTTAAAGAACTTTCGTAAAACTTAAGATAATGTCTGGCCTAAACTAAAAGTCCTTTTATATCTGTAAAGACGTCGTAAAGTTTTAAAGAAGTTAATTTATAGCCTTTAACTTTAAATATTCCATAATAAGCAAAAGGTGGAACAGTGTTTTCGCGGAATTGATTCGCGCTAAATAAAGGCAATATCGAAAACCTTTGCTATCGAGCGAATTTAACATTTTTCCTTCTTATTTTCTCAAGTTCTGTTATTAAGATACGCAGTTTGTCGTCGATCGTAAGCTCTTTTTCCTTACCTTTCGGGCTGTAGCTTTCCTCTTTTTCCTTGGCTGGTTCGTTTTCCTAAACCTTAATAGTTTCTTTAGGGGACGAGGAAGATTATAGCTGAAAAGAAAAAGTTTTTCTTTAAGACCGAATATTAGGGGGAGCCATGTTACAGCTGGTAACGGCGATCGGGCATGTCGTTTATCTTCTAAACGCCGTTCTGTAATATCGTTTATATTGGGGTTAAGAAAGCTTGTACCTAACTGGGCCTTAAACTATTCGTCGGCTATTAATTAAAAAGCTATCAAAATATAACGAACCTGTTATATAATTATCTGAAAGTGTGATCAGTATCCGAAATGAATTCTTAATTTGGAGGTAATAATAGGACGAAAAATGATTTAGTAGATTGTTCGTTAAAGAGATTTGCGGACTTTTCCCTTAATTGAAAAACGTTACCTTTAATTAAAAACTTAAATTCGTGGCTAAGGAGAGAAACTATCTAGGTATTATCTACATAGAAAATTATTGGTTCATATATATTTTTCCTATTTTGCACCTATGGTGGATGTATTTGGATATGTTCCATATCCATCAAATCCAAGCATATCCTCTTGTAGTGGTTGTAGATGGATATGTTCCACATCCATCAAATCTAAGCACAACCAGGCATATAAGGTCTTTAGCCGAGATTTATCCGTTGCACCTAAGTCTTTTGGTGTCAGCTAGCAGGGGGTGTGATAGCACCCCATATACGATAAGAATGTCTTTGATCGTAAGATATATGTTCCGCGGCTAGGTTACTTCAAAGTTCAGTACGCGTTGCGAGAGTGCACGCAACTAGCCAATTAATACAACACAACTGATGTCTTTTGTATCTGACAATTAAAAATCTCATTCGCTTAATCCGCGTTATCTATCAATTGATCAGCTGTTGCTGAAACGATATAAGTTACATATCAATAGCAATTATCTGTATACTTAGTAATTACAATGGCGACTGTACCGACAACGTCCGCAATCATTTATATCGGTCCAAAGGACTGGGACAAATTTACGGACGAATTTAAAACTAAAGCCAAAAGATATAACCTATGGGACTACATCAATCCTGATTAAAACGTCCCATAACCTATCAAACTTACAGTACTCGTTATTACCTCTTATCTAAAGAGATTAGTTTGTAAATAACGACTCAAGCAGCTAATGCTTTTTCCGAAAGAACCTTACAAATCGAAAAAATCGATTGTACAAGCCATCCGACAAATACCTTCGAAATAACGACTAAAGGCAAGCAAGCCTATAATTAGAACTTTACGGCCTATACCTACCTAAACCGAAAATACAAAACCTTCCGAAAAAACTTTAACGAGTTTATAAAATAAGTTCTAAATAACGTTTCCCTATCGATTAAGCAAACCTACTTAAGCCTAAATAACGACCTTAAGGGCTGGTACGCCAAATTGCAAGAATTAGGAAAGGTTTACGACAGCCGATTACTTATAAACACTAAACGCAAGTACGAAAAACGTTTAAAGTAGGCCCCGAAAGCCGTTAAAAAATTTAATAAATAAATAACGAAGTGGCAGGAAATCATAGCCTAAAGCCAACGCTACGGGGTTTCCGAAATAATTATGCCAGTTATCTGCACGAATTAATTATGTACAGCAGTAACACCGATTATGCCTAATTGGTCGAATTTATTCATGCTTTTTAAACGGAATAATATCCAAAAAGAAACGATCAATTACTTGGAAGTTGGAATTAGTTTTTTAAACTACTGCACTATAATGAATCTATAATAGTTAGTAAAAAACGTTAAAGTAACGTTCTCGAACTTCAATAAAACCTCAGCAAACTCTTTTAATAAGGACGATCCTAATTAAAAAAAGACCAAAGATATTAACAATCAACTACATAATAAAACCTCTAGGAAATGGCCGAAACGAAACAGTCGTAAAGAATCCCAATCGGGCCGAAATAACAATAATAACAAGCGGAAGCGCTAAAGGTCAGACGCATAAGAAATAAGGTACAAAACGTAACTAAACCCTAGGTATACGTTACCCCAATACTATTACGCGTTCTCCAACAAAGCCTTAACAAAATTTAAACCTAATAAGAAAGTTTTAATATTGGTCCAGAACCGAATGGCTTTCGATTAATCCTTGAAGGAAGAAATTAATCGTCTATCGAAAATTATAGAAAAATTAACTATACAAAAGACAGATTAACTTTTAAAAGGAATAAAACGAATCCTAACGTATTTCTTGATTTTGATTAACGTAATACGATAAACGTTACGTTTTATCCTTTAAGAAATTCGGCCATTTTGGACTTAATGTCTACGATATATATCTTTAACTTAATTAAGAGGTTTCTAAATTATAGGACAACGATCCAAGGTGACGGTATATACGCAGGGAACAACTTCGTCCCGATTAAAAAATACGGAAAAGTGGATATATTGCTTTAAACCTTTAAAGGCCCCAAAATGTTACGTCTATGTAACGTAACCCATTGCGAAAACTTCGCATACAACCTTATATCTCTCCGATAGCTCCGAAAAAAAGGTTATTAATATGATAACCGGGGAACCAATTACCTCATTAAATCAGGCCCTATTTTTGAGGTTGGTGCTATGCCTGCGGCGCAGCTGTAGCTAAGGCTTTGGAAAGAGAGTAGCTTTAGATACCGCGCTAACCCAATTAGAAAAGTATCCACAGAAATAACAAAACCTCAAAATAGGGCCTGATAACAAGTTGCTTTTTTTGGCTCCGTTCTCCGCACTTCCATACAGAATTTTCAAAATCTTCTTTGGAAACTACTTAATATAACAACAACAACAAAAATTATAGGAAAAGGATAAAAAATATTGCCATATATAACTTTGAGAGGACTTTTTAACCGTATATATAACGTCCCGGTTGGGGCTATTTTGGTGGAGATATTAAAGAAATAAGTCAAATTTTCCGTTTTCTGCAAACCTTTTATCCAAAACGCCTTTATGGTTGCGATAGCGCAACTACCGCGTGCATCATTTTGCCATGGGCCTTCCAAGGGTAACTTAGTATGGGAAAAGCCCGTCCTGCTATTTTTTTGCCCGTACGAATTATGGTTGTTGCGTCGCAGCCATAAGGGCGTTCTGGACTTAGCTGACTCTAACTTTCTTATGGCTGCGACAACGCAACCACCGCGTGTATCATTTTGCCATGGGCCTTCTAAGGGTAACCTAGTATGGGAGAAGCCCGTTTTCCTATTTTTTTGCCCGTACGAATTATGGTTGTTCCGTCGTAGCCATAAGGGCGTTTCGGACTTAGCTGACCCCAACCTTTTCATAGCTGCAACGTAATAACCACAACCCGTACGGCTGAAAAGATTGATATACGGGCTTCTGCTATATTAAGTTATCATGGGAAGGTCCATGAAAAAATGTTGTGACCGGTAATTATTGCCTCGCAGCAAGGAGGGCGTTCTGGGCTAAATTAACCCCAACCTTTTTATGGCTGCGACGTAACAACCACAACCAGTACGGCCGAAAAAATTGATATGCGGACTTTTCTTAGACAGGATATACTAAAAAAGCCCGGTGCACGATGGTACGGCCGGTGGTTGTTGCGTCGCAGGAACGAGAGCGTTGCGGTCGTTTATTTCCCATGCTTAAACGTGGCCGTATGAGTTGCAATTGTAGTCCCAAAAAATAAAAGATATTCCTGTATGTATATTAACTTTTGTTAAACGCGTATATAAAATGTCATACTTATCGGATGTAAATTGGTTGCGTACCGACTTTTTTTATTTGAATAATTACTTTTATTCGAATTTATAGTAGGAATTGAGAGAGAATTCGACGATTTTGCTGGTGATGCGGAGAACGGACCCCTGTTTCGGGAAAATTGTTCTCAGGCCTTGCTGGCTCGTTACGGGAATACGGCATTTGATTGGTTAATTTTTAGCTTTTTGGCGGAGTCTATGAGAAGACTTTAGAAAGAATAGAACGAGCTAGCGGAGGCCCGAGCTAGCTGAGGTAAGGAACCAACAATTTTATTCGAAATAAGTATGATCAGGTAATTGCTACGCTGATAAACAAATTTAATCAGTTCGTTATTGAGGATATTAGCACGATAGCTACCTATACAGCCTTTACATCTTACAGACGAAACGTCAACTTATATACAACGAAACTGCCGCAAATAGGTAACGGCACGATATGGCACCTAAAACTAAAACACCTAAAGCCCGAAGTAATCGCGTAGTTGCAATCCCATATAAAGGAAGTCCGGCTGAAAAGTTCTATAACAATCGAATGCCAAGCATATAACAAAGCGAAAGCTAAAAGGTTAATACGCCACGAGCCGAAAAAGGAAACCTCCCGATCAAAACAGCGAATCGCTATCGATTTTACACATTTCGAAAAAAACTCTAAAAAATATAAATATATCATATTTATAACCGACAGGTACTTGAAATATATTTAGGATATCTACCTAAAGGATCGAATGCAAAATACAATAATTACAACGTTCTGATACTTCCTAAAGGTTTTAAAAAACTAAAACAAAGTTTTTCCCTAAGTATTCGAATACGATAACGAAATCTTGAAAAATTACCAGCATCGAAATATGATCCAGTCGCCTCCTTTCAGTATCAGACTTAAGCCCTTAACACCGTATACCCAAGCCCAGAACGGGGGCGCAAAACGTTTAAAGGATATAATTAAGGAAAAAGCGACTGCGATACGAAATGGCGCTAAGTTACCTTTGTTTCTGATTATGTACATCTTTAAAGCATCAGTATATCTATATAACTATACCTTCAAATACGTACTTTTTTTAGCAAAGTCCATACGAAGATTATTACATTTACCTAAAGTATAAAAACAGCGTTACAATATTTAATCGGAAATCTTAGCAAGCCGGCCTGCAAGTATATAGCTACATGGCTTATGCTATAATAGCTGCCGCTATAAAAAAAAAAAAAAAAAAAAAAAAAAAATCTCTAAAAGCTGAACCCTAAGGTATAAATAAGGTTTTTCGTCGGTTATCGATTTACGAATATTTACGAAATTTGGAACCTATTAATCAATAAGGTTATCGCCATTCGAAACGTACAATTTAACGAAAAGGCCACCTTTTCAGGTAATATCAAAAATTTAAAAAACGACCTTTTATAAGTTACAGAAAAAAAGCTATAAAAGCTACTGCGACAGGTAAAACTACTTAATTAAATCCTAAGCTACCAAAATATACAAAGAAAAAAAAGAAAAGAAAAACGATGATCTAAACGGAATAATTTAACTAGCAGTTAAATAAAAAACGTAATTTCAAAATAATACAAGCGTACGAAACGTACGGAATAAGGAAAAATAAAGCTATTCGCATAGAATTAATTACCTTTATACGACCGTTATATTTAAACCATTTCCGTCCCTTATATTATTAGCTTTACTAGCGTTTACTTTGATAACTGCTACGATTAATACGCCAACAGAAATTATAAAGGTAACCTTAAGCTTTTATTGTTTTATTTAACCTAAAATAACGATAAAAAACGAAGATACCTTACGGGTTATAAACGTAACCTCCTCGTACGCTCCGCATCGAAAGGATAATTATCGGTACGATTATAAAATATAAAGAGCCGCGTTTAACGTAAAACGATTAGCTTACTTTATTAATACGATCGATAATCGGCCGGTAAACTACGGAAATTTAAGGAAGTTGATTACCCGAAATACGCGTTAATTTAATCGGAAAGGTTTCCATACGAAAATATATAAAATCTTTAAGTCGCGAAACCGGGCATATAAGCGCGATTTATCGTTATTGCCGCAAAGTTATAAAAAGCTGAATATATACCGTTTAAGGGAGTTATTTCGTAAAACCGAAAAGCCTTATTTATAAAGTTATAAAAAAAATGCAATTTTAAAAAATTGTTAATTAGTTTTCTGTTAAAAGGAAATAAGTTTTAAGATATATATAGATATATATTTACAAGGTCGATGAGTATGGCTAATTGCAAAAATGCAAGATATATTTCGTCGTACGCGGCGATTAACAGCTTAAGAACGCTTATGGTAATATATACGTATTTACTTTAGTTAGGAAATCGTTTAAAACGTTAATTATTATCGCGGTTAAATTCGGCCTAAAGCTTAAATAATATAACGCAGTAAACGTTTTCGTTAACGCCAACCTACTCGATAAAGTGTATATAAAGATACCTTTAAGGTATCCATATCGTAAATAAATTTTTTACTTAAGAAGATATTATACAAATTAAGGAAAGTATTATTATTCTGGCAGAAAAAACTTATTAAGACGTTTAAAAAGTTAAGATTTAACCCCGTTCCTTATAAAGCCTGTTATTTTATTCGTTAAAAGGTATTTATCTTTTTCTTTATAAACGATATCGTTACAACGTACCGTAAGAAAAATTAACACTTCGTCGATCAGGTAATTTAGCAAATAAGGGAACGATATACCCTTATAAGAGGCGAAAACTTATAATAGTTCCTAAGGATCGAAGTAATTAAAAATAAAGCTGAAAGGAAAATTTAACTTTATTAATTTAACTTTATAAATAAGCTAGTTAACTTAATCCTAAAAAAAGTTTAAATAACTTTTCAGATACGTTAATAACGAATGGCAAGCTACTGTCGCACTCTAATCTAGCTTATTTATGATTTATTAATAGATACCAAAAAAAAGATCGGTTTTATTTTATACGTAGCGGTTATTACGCGACCCGATATAGCCTTTACGATATTCCAATTTGCCCGATTTAATTTAAATTCTAGCGACGTATATTAGGAAGCTGCCAATCGGGTTATATTTTACCTAATCTGGATTAAAATATTAACGTTACAGTTTGAGAGTAAAAATTCATTAGATACTTAAAGCGACCTTTTTTTTAAGGATAATACAATCGATCGAAGAAGTTTTTAAACTTACGTTATAAAGCTATTTGGAAAAGTAATAAGATAACGAGCAAATAAGTAAAATATAATAACTACTTTTATAACAAAAGCGGAATTATTTTCTTTACGCAGCTTATAAAAAAAGCTTTACTTAATTTTCGACTAATTAAAGAATTAAAAATTACCCTGGACGCTGGACCGTTGAATATGTAATGCGATAATCGATAAATTATTCGGTTTATTAATGCCGACGTAGCCTTGTTATAAACGAAACTGCGGTATATAATTATACATAATTACTAATTATGAAAAGCTAAAAAAGAAAACATAATTAAAATGGATTATACGCCTTCGAGCAACATGTTAGCTGATAAATTAACAAAGGCCTTGTTACGAAAACCTTTTAGACATTTCAAAAACCAGCTAGAATTAATGGATATTACGGAAGCCCTCGATCGGCGGAGGAAAACCCTGCGAATGATTTCAGAGAAGGAATTAGCTGATTAAAAGGATTCAATCGCCGGAAAAAAGGTGGAATGGAACGTTACGACTTTAGAAAGTGACAAAGTGTAACGATTAACGCCGTAACTGCGTCGAGGCGTTAAGGGGGTGTGTTAGCTAGCAGGGGGTGTGATAGCACCTCATATACGATAAGAGTCCCTTTGATCGGAAGATATATATTCCGTGGCTAGATTACCTTAAAGATTAGCACGCGTTGCGAGAGTGTACACAACTAGCCAATTAATACAACACAACTAATGTCCCCTATATCTGGTATTTGGAGCCATCTCGACAATCCTCTTGGCACATCCCTTCTCCACATTAGTTGGACGTAACACATATCGCCAGTAGGTATATAGTCTATTTTAATTAAATATTTTTATGCGGCTTCCTATAGCTAATAGTTATATATATTTATATGCCGCAACTTCGTCTGTAGCAGGGCGATATCGGCGTTAATAAGCCGTATAGTCTGCTGGTTATCGTATTACATATTTAACGGTCCCACATCCAAGGTAACCTTTAATATTTTGATTAGCCGAAAATTAAATAAGGCCTTTTGTACAGCTTGCGTAAAGGGAAATAATTTCGCTTTTATTGTAAAGTAATTACTGTATCTTACTTATTCACCCGTTAGTTTATTATTTTTCAAATAGTCTTATAACCTAAGCTTAAAACTTTTTTCGATCGATCGCATTATCTGCAAGAAAAGCGACGTTTTAGATATTTAACAAATTTTTACTCCCAAACTGTAACGTTAATTTTTTAGTTCCGATTAAGTATAATATAATTCGATTAACCGTTTTGTAATATGCGTCGTTAGAGTTTAGGTTAATCGGGCAAATCGGGATACTGTAAAGGTTATATTAGGTTACGTATTAACTGTTACGTATAGAATAAAACCGATTTTCATTTGGTATTTGTTAACCAAGCTTAGATAGATTACATTAAGATTCAGCAATAATTCGACGCCCGTTATCGGCGTATTTGGAAAGTTATTTAGACTTTCTTTTGAGTTTAGGTTAACTAATTTGTTTAAAAAGTCGGATTAAAAAGGCCGGAAAAAGTTTTTTGGCTTTATCTTTAATTACTTCAATGCCGAAGAATTATTGTAAGATTATATCCCTTGTGAAGGTATACCGTTACTATATTTGCTGAATTACTTGATCGACGAGGTTTTAATTTTTCTTGCAGTGCGCTATAACGATATTATTTACAAAAAAGAAAATATGTACTTTTTAACGAATAACGCAATAAGGTTTATAAGGAATAAAGCGAAGTCCTAATTTTGTAAATATTCCAGTAAATTCTCTTTGCTATAGAAAAAACGATTGCTTTAATTTATATAACATTTTCTTAATTAAAAGTATTTTGCTACGATGCAGGTACTTTAAGAATATCTTTATGTATATTTTATAAAGTAGATTAGCGTTAACGAAAACGTTTACCGTATTGTACTGCTTAAGCTTTAAATCAAACTTAGCCGCAATAGCGATTAACGTTTTAAACAACGTTTTAACTAAAGTAAATACATATATATTACTATAAACGTTTTTAAGCTATTAATCGCCTCGTACGACGAAGCGTACCTTTTATTTTTACAACTAGTTATGCTTATCGAACTCGTAAACGTATATCTATATATATTTTAGAACTTATTTCCCTTTAACAGAATACTAATTAACGACTTTTTAAAATTCTATCTCCTTATAGCTTTACAAGTAAGCTTTTTCGGCTTTACGAAATAACTTTCTGAGCGGGTATATATTTAGCTTTTTATAGCCTTATAACGGCAATGGTAAGTTACGCTTATATATCCGGTTTTAGAAGCTAAATATCCTTTTATGTAATAAAATATCGAAGTTTTTCCGATTAGGATAGCGCGTATTTTAGGTAATTATTTTCCCAAGCTTCCGCAACTTACCGGCCGGTTATCGTACGTATCTTTAAAAAGGGTTAAACGTCTGGCATTAAATACGGCTTTTTATATTTTGTAATCGCCTCGAATAATACCTTTATAGTACGGAAAATACAGAAAACCTATTTTGATAACCCGTAAAACGCTTTCGTTTTTAACCATTATTTCAAGTTAAACAGCGTAATAAAAGCTTAAAGTCGTTTTTATTCTTTTCGCCGGCGCAATAATCGTAGCAATTATCAAAACAAACGCTAGCAGCGGTAATAGTTTAAAAGTCAGAAATAATATTTAGGTAGTTATAAAAATAATTAGGTAATTTTACCTATTATAGTCATTCTTATAACCTTTTTTCTATAACGTGTAAAAAACCGTCTTTTGAATCCTTGATATTACCTAAAAAAGTAACTTTTTCGTTAAATTATACGTTTCGAATAGCGATAACCTTAATAATTAACGGATTCCAGATCTCGTAAATATTCGTAAAACGGTAACCGACGAAAAAGCCGATTTATGCTTTAAGGTTTAGCTTTCAATCTTTTTTTATAGCGGTAATTATTATAACATAAACTATATAGCCGTATACTCGTAAATAAGCTTATTGAGGCTTCCAATTAAGTATTAAAACGCCGTTTGTATACCAGATAGATATAATAAACTTCGTATAAGTTTTGCGAAAAAAGTACGATTTTAGGAATACAGTTATATAAATATATTACTACTTTAAAGATATGTACCATTAGAAACGAAAGTAATTTAACGCTATTTCGTATCGCAATCGCTTTTTCCTTAATTATACCTTTTAAGCGTTTTGCATCCCCGTTTTAAGCTTAGGTATATAATATTAAAGGTTTAAATTTAATACTAAAAGGGAGCGATTAAAATATGTCGCGAAATTAATAATTTTTCCAAAGCTCGTTATCGCATTCGATTATCTATAAAAAAAACTTATCTTGATTTTTAAAAACTTTTAAAAAGTATCGAAACGTTATAATCAATATATTTTGCTTTCGACTTTTAAAATAAATATTCTAAATAAGATCTGAATATCTGTCGGTAGTAAACATAACGTATTTGTATCTTTTAAGGTCTTTTTCGAAGTTTATAAAGTCGGTAGCAATTCGTTATCCTAATCGAAAGGCTTTTTTTTTTTGGCTTACGGCGTATTTGCCTTTTGGCCTTTGCTTTACTATATACTTAGCATTCGACTGTTATAAAACCCTTTAAGCGGATTCCTTTTATATAAAACTGCAGCTAGGCGATTATTTCGGGCCTTAAGTATCCTAATTTTAGGCACCATATTATGCCATTACCGATTCGTAATAGTTTCGCTATATGTAAGTTAACGTTTTATTTATAAGTTGCTAAGATTATATAAATAACCATACGTGGGAGCAGCAGGTGCGACTTACCAAGAGAGCGGAATACAAGTTGGAAAGAGCTGGAAACTGTTAGCAAGAGACGGAACATACCGGGGCGGGAGCGCGGCGGCGCAGCCAGGGCGGTGCCGGCTACCCCTATACCGCCCTGCCGGGACCGCGTCGTTACCGCGAGGCGACAACGGGGCTTCAGAGGGCCGCTGGCGAGACATGCCGCACCAGTACCGCCGTAACGAAGCCTACCGCACCGATACCGCTGTTACACCGGACAGGAAAATACCTACAGTATCGCTAAGTTGTTGAAAAAAAGGGAAAAGGAAGGGAGGTTAGCAACAGCAGCGGTGGCTTTTATATTCGGAGAACTTACTTATTCCTAAACGTTCCTAAGACAGAAAAGTTTCCTGAAACGCAAAGAACGTGCCGGAAAGCTTTAAGCTTTTCGTCGAGGAAGCTGAAGGTAATAAAACGTAAGGGCTTTCCCCGGGCCCTTCCCGGGCTAATAGCGTTAAAGTACCGCATCCGCCGCGGCGGCGCTTTAAGGAGTTATATGGAGATAAAAGCTTTTTACCGTTTTTTACCTGGTTTCACCTTAACCTGCCCCGGAAACAATAAAGGTATCTATAAAAACCCGAAACGGTACCGCAGCGCTTTTAAAAAACTAACAGAATCGTTCTTTTTCCCTATCGCGGTACGGCACCGTACCGGGATAATCAAATCAGTCAAAAAGGTAAGCTTTTGACGGCGGGACGGTAAAGAACGTGTCGATAGCGCTCTTGTAGCGCAGCGTAACCGCAGCGTACGGGTTTTTACCTTGGGCCCTCCTTTGATTTTACCGTGCGAAATATGTACATACATAGTAGGAGTACCGCATGCCCTAAGGGCGATACCGCGTATAAATAATAATAATATTAATAATAATAATATAAATAACTATACGTTAATATTTTTAATAACAAACTAATTAAGTTTATGTATTAACGCAATAACTACTTGGTTATATTTATTTCGAATAAAGTTAGTAATTTTTCGATTATTGTACTAATATCCCTTTTTTCGAAACTGCCGAAAAAATACCAGGTTGAATATAAAGGTGATGCAAGGTTCTCTAGTGATAATGATTTATTGAAAAGCTTGGTCTCCCATGCGGAAAACCTGCTTAATTAAGCATTTACTATAGCTAGCAGTAATTACGTCATAAAAGTTTTATGCGAATAAAACTAAAAGAAAAAAGCGATGTTATACTACCAAAAGAGTTCTTCCATAATATCTACCCCCTCCAAAAAACTAAGACGCCCACGTCTTGGCTCCATGGTTACAAAAAGAATCAAAAATTAAAAGACTCTCGGCGCAACACCAAAGTTCCATCTTATGGTCGTCTTTTGACGCCGAGACCGCCTCGCTTAAAGGGTAGGTCCTCGAAGCCTACGAAATGCTTCTTTACGTTAGGGGATATTATGGAAGTTTACGCCGGTTTTTTTCGGGCTTAAATAAAGCCGCGGATAAATTCTAAAATGGAGTAATATCTACGGTACTTAAAGGACTTTTTTTTCCGAAAAAACCTTACGCATAAAAGCCGGGATAACTGGTAGCGGTAAAAAGACGTTAGCAAACGGCTGCAGAATCGCAGTAAGTAATTAAACGATAAGCGAACTTTCGTTAATTGACGTAAGAAAAGTAATGGCATTTTGCAACGCCGGAGAAATTAGGGGGCCTTAAAAAGTTAGAACTGAGGAAGCTTAGCGCGCGGGTATAAAGGAAGCTGGGCCGTATTTCGCAAACGAATTTTATACGGCCTAAAGGGGAATAACCGGAACTCTAATGCCGCCTAAAATAAGCTACCAAACGTTAAATTCCGGCTGTCCGAAGTTTAATACAGGGGCAAACCCGAATTACGTTTACTAATAAAATATAAACGGCGCAGGCGGTAAAATCGTAAAAGTCGCTGGTTTCGAAAGCGAATTTCCGAAAAGCAGGTTATTCGAAATATTTCGGTCGTACGACGCAAACTAAATAAAAGGATCTATATCCTTCTTTAATTAATCCACGATTCAATTAACGACCTGCGTCTTTATAGTCGTAATATACTTCGAAAAGTTTTCGTTAAATTAAGCGACGCCGTCGTCTAAATTTAGAAATTTGCGAAACGTTCTGGTAACGGTTACGTAAAATCCGCGGTTGCAAAAACAACGGGTACTGCAAACGACGTAACTTAAATGCGAAATCGGGCTAAGTACGAAAGAATACTAAAAGCATCGTTTAACATACTTTCCAAGCCGTAGGTCGGTCGCAGGATTCGCGGAAAAAATTAACCGAATTCGTTATTTAAATAAAAAGCGGGTTACGCTGGCGTAAAACCCGGAATAAAGGAACCTGGCTACTTAAACGATTCGTTTTTAATAACAAAAGTATTTTTAAAAAATAAATCGATTTTAAAAACTTTTTAAGCACTCGCAGCTTTTTGCGAGGTAATCTTAAGCTTTATAACGGCAAGCTCGCCAGTAACGCTACTTTATCGAGGTAACTTAAAAACCGCGGCCAAAATGTTATTATTTACGTTATCGTCCTCGATAATATAATACTTATTCTTTTTAGCAGCTTAAGCCTTTTCAGCATTTTGGCGTCGTATTTCCGCAATCTATTTCTTCGTTTTAAGCACCGGAAATACCTAGGCGGCCTATCTTCTGGCCAATATATTATCTTTTAAATTAATACAATATTATCTCCAAAAAGGCGGAAAATTATTAGCCTCGGAAAACGTATACCAGTTTAAACCGTAAAAGCGTATCAAATGGAATATAAGTAATGGAAAGGTTTCTAATCCGGCTTACGCGCTGCCGTAAATTCGAACAACTTCTATAAATCCTCGCTAAGGAAAATTAAAGGTTTTAACGATCTTATTTACATGAAAAGATATCTAAGCTCGTATGGTATAAATATTCTAAAAAGCTTTACGGAACCTAAGATATACCATAAACCTAAACGGCTCAACATACGGTCTGATGTGGCCAAGTACTGGATAATTTCTTGAATAGCCAATCTCGGTAGGTAGGCACGTAAAACCGTAGCCCAAAACTTAGGCACCGCCTTAATATTGGCCAGAAAATCGTAATTGGACGTTTTGGTTATAAGGTTGTTACCCCAGGTACGTCCGTTCTTAGGAATGTTCGCTGCAAAATTCTTAAAGGGAAGTAAGGTTGCTAGAATCTTCGTAATCTCGTCCTGGAGTAACGCATCGTACTTATACTTGTTGTTTTCTTCGGTTGTGACCTCGATGGTACGCTCCCACGAGAAATCCCTTTCGGAGATATTCAGAAGCTCTACTTCTCGCTGCTTATCCATGGTAACTACACGTTCCAGACAACTTCAAACCTCACATCCCATCCTATTTCATCATTAACTTCATTTCAATTTGGCATTCATCATCAAACTTATGCTTCATTATCGACTCCATTTCAAATTTTGCATTGCAAATATTCATCATCAACTCCGTCGTCCATAACATCTGATAATATAATCTTCCCACCTACGTTATCATCACTGTCATTGATATCGACTATTTTGGTCATTACTGACAAATCCACATTTGCTGATCGCCAACAATTTTCGTTCCACAATTGCGGCAATTGCAAACATAGCGCCGAATACGACGATCTTGACGATGCCAAGCGTATTCAATACGGTCGCTACCTATAGTAACGACGTCAACATCAGAAAAGACGAAAACAAAGCACTAAAAACATCGGCACTATACGCTTATTATACCCAAATACTCCAAACCGAAAACGGTCGCACATGGCCTATACGGAATACGACGACGAAACGTGCTTTCCCGTCCCCCGTCCGAAAGATAATCGGCGCAGGATAAATAACGTTAATACCAAAATATTAACCTTACGTTATCGTCTATTATTTACCTCGCGATAATGGTAATCCCAGAAATATAATTACCTGGCTTACCAAAATTGCCCCAGGCGCCTAACCTGGCAAAATTCGTCCTTACAAAAAATTACGCGATATATTCCATAACGTCCATACCGAAGAATAAAACAAAAATTGGGTTCCGGCGTTAATAACGTTACTAAGCCTGGAATTAATCGAGGTTATTAAAATTAACGGGAACGTAAAATCCTATAAACGCCTACCCGAAATTATCGTTACCTTATTACATTATACCGGCTTAATATTTATAATAATACCAATAAACAAACGGGTAATCCCTTAATATTAAAAAACGTTTTTCGCTACGTTCGATAACGTCAAACTTACGGTATGTTCTATTTTACGTTTTCCGATTGCAAATACCGGATCTTTATTGTCATAATACGTACAGGTTACAGCTTTTTCGCCGGCCGTAACGCCGCTATATCGGCAATCAAGGCCCAACCCGACTGTACAAATAGCTAATTTATTAATAACCTTACAGCCGACAACGTCGTAACCTTAAATAATCGACAAACAAGTATTCTTCTTTTAAATAAGCCCATCGGCGGTAACAAAGGCTACTAAAATTAAACGACTGAAATGATAAACATTACAACATCTCCGCAGCCATCGACTTAACGGTAGGCGACATTACCGCTAACGCCGCAAACCAATTAAACATTATTCGAAGCATCACGAAGCTTAAAAGTCGTCAGCACTTTCGACTTATTTCAACGACTTACAACCGCCGTTAATCGCATAAATTCCCAGATCACAAATTTTCAAAATGGTATTAATAACATAAAACAAAACTTAACCCGGCAAATTGACGACGCCGCTGTTAACAAAAATACGGTACAACATTTGGTTAATAGCTTCGACGAATAACAAGCCAAAGCCCGTAGGATAAAACGGAAAATTAAACGACTTAAAAACGCAAACCGCATATACCGACAAAAGCGATACGATAACGCGGAAACTAAGAAAAATGCTATCGCAAAAGACGAAAATATTCTAGATAACTCGGATATTTAAAATAATATTAACAAAATTATAAATATCCTTTAAATAACGAATATAAACGACAATATAACAAACGTTTCCGATTGAGCTATTAATTCCTCAAAATATAACGAATTTTTAAATAACGTTTTCCTTAACGACGACGGCTCGATACGTTAATTAACAAAAGCAAAAACGCTTAAACGAAAACGGAACTTTTTAATTTTTTTAAAAAATAAATTCGTTAATTTCTTAAAGAAATTTAACGAATTTGTACGATGATAAGGTAACATTTAACAGTTAGCACCATATCGCCCATTTTTGCCTATATATTAATTAGGTTTATTCGTAAAAATTATATTATACGATAAAAGCACTATTATTTTTATTATAATAAATTATTATTAATATCTGGGATAATAAAATATCCTTTTGCGATAAATTATTATTAATATTTAAGATAACAGGGCATTATTACTTTACGGTAGATTATTATTAGCAATTAGGATATCGTGGATATATAATTAGCAATTAGCAATCGTCAACCGAGACGTTAACATGGGGTCATCGTCTTTTAACGATGACATCCCTCGGAGGGGGCAGATAGTAAGCCTTAACTTATATCATCACTACGTTATCGTACCAACGTCATGCGGGTACGATAGACGCCAAGTCTATCTATATACTTATTTCACTTAGCTAGCAGAGACATTAATTCTACATCATCAATTGTTATCTTAATGAATGCCTACTATGTGAATGAGACTAAGAGGAAAGAGCGATGCTATACCACCAAGAGGGTTCTTCCATAATAATAAAAATTTCGCAGTAAACTACGTTATACAAACGTAACGCTTTTAAACCCTTAAGGCTTTACAATAATACGTTTACTTTTTCGTATCTTTTAATCGGAATAAAGCTGTTACCCACGGACATCCCTTCGCCTTATATAATTAACGTAAAATTTAAAAACCTGCTAATAAAGTTAAAAATATAAATCGTGAACTTTAAATCTAAAATCATTAAATTCCTTAAAGGATAAGGCGCGACGTTTATTATACTACGTTAATTAATAATTAAAAAGTACGCTAAAATTCGCCTTACTCCCTTTAGAAATTACTCGGCAACTTATATATTCGTTCTTTTTATAACTTTTGATAAACGGTTAATCTTTCCTTTAAGAATTAATCGGAAATAATTCGGTTCTAAATTAAGACTATAACTGTTTTTCTAGATTTAAAATCTGCTGGAGTTTTATTAGGAAATGCGTAATAATATTATAGTAATATATAAAAAGGGTTTAAATACGCCCTATATCGAGTTTTTTATATATCGGACTTTTTACGTTTCCGTTTATTACTACTGTTATTTCGGCCCGCTTAAGAACTTTTACCACTAGTTCATTTCGGCTTACGTTCCGGGGTTTTTTCTCGTAGCTAAAGGTTAATATTCTTAATTTCTTCTTAATTAGAATTATTCTTATCAAAAGGGTTTACGGAAGCCCTATAAAACGTCGGAAACGCTGCCTTAATATTTCGTAATGTAGACGGTATCTGGGTCATAACCTAATAATCCAAAAGGTTAGCTGTTACTTTTCAATAATTAATCGTACCGTTTTTAATTTCCGCCTTTTTTATCCTTTAAAAGGTCGTCGTCTATGTCCCAGCAATAGGAGCTACTGCTATATAAAAGTCGTTAATCTATACAATGGCTATTTTCGTTTTTGGAATATTATATCACTACCTTTAGGCTATAACTACCGACTATTTTACAATTTATTCGTTTAATCTTTTTGCTAACTTCGAAACCTGCTTTAATTTTTCTCGGTAGTTTCATTAAATGTTAATTAGAAGCCTGTTATCGCATATCTTCCCTAATTCAGCTAAGCCGGCATACTATTTTTACAAGGTTTTTTCCTAGGACAAAATTTATTTTTTACCAGTTAGAAATACCAACTTGAGGACTTACTTCATAAGGTCGTTAACGCTTTTACAAAAGGTTTCGTACTTTGATTTTCGTAACTATAAGTTGTAAAATCCTAAATATAAATTTATTTGCCTTTCGTCGTTATCTTGAAGGTATTTTTCGAATAATTCGTAAGATCGATTTTTTGGGTTTATATAGTTCCTTCGAAAAACGAATTAACTCCTTGCGTCGTTATTTAACGTGATCTTTTTTTCGGATAGAAGGTTATATTAGGTTTGGTAAGTTTAATAGGTTATGGTTTATTCTAATTAGGATTAATATAATGCTAAATATTAAGCGCGTACGTTTTAAATTAAAATTCGGCCTTAAAGCAATTTTAATCCTTAATTTCTTTGTAAATAACGGAGGAGGTCGACGGTGCGGTCGCCATTATAGCTATTAAAGTATATAGATAATTGCTACTGATGTGCAGCCTATATCGTTTCAGCAACAGCTAACCAATTGATAAGAATGCAAATTAACTGAATAAAACTCTTAATTGTTAGATATAAGGAACATCAGTTATGTTATATTAGATGATTAGCTGCAGGTGCTCTAAATCGCGCACTGCTGTTTTATAAAGTCTAGCCGCGGAATATATAGATTCCGTAACTAGACTTTATAAAAAAGGAGTGCGCGTTTTAAAGCGTTTGTAGCTAGTTATTTAATACAACATAATTGATGTCCTTTATATCTGATAATTAAGAGTTTTATTCGCTTAATTCGTTTAATTCGCGTTATATTAATTGATTAGCTCCTTCTGAAACAATAACGTACTACACATATAAGCGAGAGATATATATATGCGAACCACTTTTTTAGCTATTCCAACAACACATCTTCAATTGTCCATTTCTTAACAACCACAATATAAAGCGCCTTACAAAAGCAGCGAGAATGAACAACAAAATTTATAAAAAACGGAACTAAATTTCAAAGTCTTAAACATCTTAATAAATTCCCTTTACCAAAACAATAATATTTTTCTTAATTTATATAATATTTTTTTAATTAGGAAAATCTTGCTACAATACAAATATCCTCAAGGTATTTTTATATATACTTTATAAGATAAATTAGCGTTAACGAAAACGTTTATCGCGTTATATTATTTAAGCTTTAGGTTAAATTTAACCGTAATAACGATTAACGTTTTAAACGACTTTCTAGCTAAAGTAAATACGTATATATTACTACAAGCGTTTTTAAGCTATTAATCCTTTTATACGACAAAACGTACCTGATATTTTTATTACTAACTATGCTTATCGAACTTATAAACATATACCTATATATACCTTAAAAATTATTTCCTTTTAGCAAAATATTAATTGACAACTTTCCAAAACTGCTTTTCCATATAACTTTATAAATAAACTTTTTCGGCTTTACGAAATAATTCCCTTAACGGGTATATATTTAGCTTTTTATAACTTCGCGGCGGTAACGGTAACTTACGTTTATATATCCGGTTTCGTAACTTAAAGATTTTGTGTATCTTCGTATCGAAACCTTTCCAATTAAGGTAACGCGTATTTCGGGTAATTAACTTCCTTAAACTTCCCCCGCTTACCGGCCAATTATCGATCGTACTAATAAAGTAAGCTAAGTATTTTATATTAAACGCAGCTTCTCATATTTTATAATCGTACCGATAACCATCCTTTCGACGCGGAACGTACGAAAAGCTTACGTATAGAACTCGTAAAGTGCCTTCGTCTTTTACCATTACTGTAAGTTAAACAAAACGACAAAAACCTAAGGCTACCTTTATAACTTCCGCTAACGCATTAATCGTAACGATTATTAAAGCAAACGCTGGTAAAGGTAATAAACCAAAAAACGGAAATAATTCGAATATAGCGGTCGTATAAAAGTAATTAATTTTATGCAAACCAGCTTATTTTTTCCCATCCCGTACATCTTATACGACTATACCATTTTAAAACTACCCTTTTTATCCAACCGGTAACTAAATTATTCCGCTTAAATTTTCGTTTTTTTTTTTTATATATTTATATATTTAAATAACCTAAGCCCTAATCAAATACTTTTACTTATCGCAATAACTTTTATAACTCGTTTTTTATAACGTACAAAAAGTCGTTTTTTAAATCTTTAATATTACTTAAAAAGATAACCTTTTCGTTAAACAATACGTTTCGAATAGCGATAATCTTATTAATCAGTAGGTTCAAAATCTCGTAAATATTCGTAAATCGGTAACCGACGAAAAACCCAATTTATGCCTTAAGGTTTAGCTTTTAAAATCTTTAATCTTTCTTCATAACGGCAGCTATCATAACATAAGCCATATAGCCATATACTCGCAAATAGGCCTACTAAAGCTTCCAATCAAACATTATAACGCCGTCCTTATACGCCAGATAAATATAATAAACCTCGTATAAACTTTACTAAAAAGTACATATTTAAAGGTACGGTTCTACAGATATACTGCCGCTTTAAAACTATACAATCAAAAATAAAAATAACTTAACGCCATTTCGCATCGCAATTGCTTTTTCTTTAATTATACCCCTTAAACGTTCTGCACCCCCGTTTTAAACCTAGATATACGGTACTAAAAGTTCAAATCTAATGCTGGAAGGAAGCGACTAAAGCATATTTCGAAGCTGGTAATTTTTTAAAATTTCGTTATTATATTCGAAAATCTAAGGAAAAACCTTATCCTAATTCTTTAAAACGTCTAGGAAATATCGAAACGCTATAATCAGTATATCTTGCTTTCGATTCTTAAGATAAATATACTAGATAAATCCTAAGTACCTATCAGTCGCAAACATAACATATCTATATCTTTCAAGGTTTCCTTCGAAATCTGTAAAATCGATAGCGATTCGCTATGTTAATCGGGAAACTCCTTCCTTCGGCTCACGGCGTATTTACCTCTTAGCTTTCGCCTTACCACATACTTGGTATTCAACTATCGTAAAACCCTTTAAGCGGACCCCCCTTATATAAAACTGCAACTAGGCGATTACTTCGGGGCTTAAATATCCTAATTTTTAAGTGCTATATCGTACCGTTACAGATTCGTAATAATTTCGCTATATATAAGTTAACGATTCGTTTATAAAATACAAAGGCTGCATAAGTAATTATTACGCTAATATTTTCGATAACGAATTAATCAAATTTATCTATCAACTTAATAACTACCTAATTATACTTATTTCGAATAAAATTGTTAATTTTCCAGTTATCTTACCAATACCCTTTCTTTCGGAACTGCCGGAGAAATACCAGGTTACATACGAAATTCTCGCAATAGGCCACGTCGTATAAACGCAACGCTTTAAGGCCCTTAAGGCTTTAAAGCAATATATCCACTGTTCCGTAACCTTTAATCGGAACAAAGCTGTTCTTTACGTACATACCGTCGCCTTAAATCGTTATCTTATAATTCAAAAACTTATTAATCAAGTTAAAAATATATATCGTAAACCCTAAGTCCAAAATAGCCGAATTTCTTAAGGGGTAAAACGCGACGTTTATTGCATTACGTAAATCAAAAATTAAAAAGTACGCCAGAACTCGTTTTACTTCCTTTGAAAATCAATTTATCTTTTAAATTATTAATTTCGTCATAGTTTTCGACAAACGATTAATTTTTTCTTTCAAAAATTAATCGGAAGCAATTCGGTCCTAAACTAATACTAAAACTTCCTTATTAAGCTTAAACTTTGCTGGAACTTTATTAAAAAACGCGTAATAGCATTAAAGTAACATATGCGCAAAGTTTAAATACGTTTTGCACCGAATCTCTTAACGTGCCAGACAAGCTCGCGAGCCGGACAAGCTCGCGAGCCAATTTTTGGCAGCTCGCAACAACCAACCCAAATAACTCAACTACAACACATCAAATTGATTCTAATCAATCGAATACTTCTTTGTTAACTGTTTCTACAGCTTCTAGACAAGTGCACGCATTATATCAAGGCTTGTTGCGGACGCCATGTTGCCATTTTTTCCAGCTAACCTGCCCGCAACCGACTACCTTCCAACGTATCTAAGCTAATATTACCGCCATTTCGTACGACCTAAAGCCGACTAACTAGATAACTATTCTCGACCGAATCCTTAACCCAAATACGCAAGCATTTGTTGTCCGGCTTTAATACGTTGAAGATATACGTCGGAGAACGTGTTATAGGATGCGTTGGGAACGCGTTAGAAGCGCGCTGGAGGGCATGGGGGGTCCGTGCGGGGCATCTCGCGGGGCGTTTCGCAGGGCGTGTAGTAGGGCGTATGGCAGGGCGTATGGCAGGGCGTGTCCGGCTTGATTTCGCAATAACTCGAGACCTACGCAATTAGACGATTAGAACAAACGTTTCCTAAAAAGATGAATACTTGCTATATAGGATGAACAAGTTCTTTTAGCCAGTAGAAAGGTTGTGGCAAAGAATTGCTGCTAACAGCTGCTGAAGTTGGGCGGTTGCGGGCGGGTTAGCAGAAAGAAATGGCAATATAGCGTCCGCAATAAGCTTTGATATAATACGTACACTTGTCTAGAAGTTGTAGATACGGTCTGCGAAAGAGAATACGATTGATTAGAATCAATTTGATGTGTTGTGGTTGAGTTATTTGGGTTGGTTGTTGCGAGGTACCAAAAGTTGGCTCGCGAGCTTGTCCGGCTCGCGAGCTTGTCTGGCACGTTATGTGTTTAACTTTTAACGCTTCCGTTTATTGCTATTACTATTTCGGCCCGCTTAAAATCTTTTACGATTACCTTGTTTCGGCCTTTTCCCAAAAATCTTATTACGTAGCTAATTGTTAATATCCTTAGTTTTTTCCTGATTAAAATCGTCCTAACCGAAGGGGTTTGCTAGGGTTCTATAAAAGGTCGGGAACGTTATGTTAACGTCTTTTACTAACTATTATAAATTCTTGATAATTTCATAATTTAAAAAATTAACGTTAACCTTTAGATCATTAATCGTTCCCTTTTCGATATTATTCTGCTTAAAAAGCATAAATAAATTCGATTAACTAAGCATAATCGGCATTATTATTATACATAACTAATTCGTTTAAATAACTGGCATAATTATTTCGGAAATTCCGTAGCGCTAACCTTAAGCCATAATCTTTTATTACTTTATTATCTATTTATTAATCCTTTTAACGGCTTTTAAGGTTTGCTTTAATCGTTTTTCGTACTTGCGTTTAATATTTATAAGTAATCGGCTGTCGTAAACTTTTCCTAATTGTTGCAATTTAACGTACCAGCTTTTAAGGTCGTTATTTGGGTTTAAGCAAATTTACTTAATCGATAAGGAAACGCTATTAAAAACTTATTTCATAAATTCGTTGGAATTTTTGGGAAAGTTTTGTATTTTCGGTCAAAGTAAATATAAATCGTAAAGTCCTAATTATAAACTTATCTGCTTTCGGTCGTTATCTCGAAAGTATTTATTAGATGGCTTATATAATCGACTTTTTCGATTTATAAAGTTCTTTCGGAGGAAGCATTAACTGCCTGCGTCGTTTGGCAAATTCGTCTTTCTAGATAGGAAGTAATAACGGGTGCTGTAGGTTTAACAGGTTATGGAACATTTTGATTAGGACTAATATAATCCCACAGGTTATATCCCTTGGCTTTGATCTTAAATTCGTCCTTAAGTTTGTCCTAATCTTTAGAACCGGTATAAATAACTGCGGACGTCGACAGTACGGTCGTTATTATAATTAATAAAGCATATAAATAATTGTTACTGATATACAGCTTATATCGTTTCAGCAACAGTTGATTAATTAATAAATAACCCGAATTAAACGAATAAAACTCTTAATTATCAGATATAAGGGACATCAGATATGTTGTATTAATTAGCTAGTTGCGTATATTTTAACAACGCGTACTGATCTTTAAAGTAGTCTAGCCACGGAGCATATATCTTCCGATCAGAGGGAGCCTTTCCGTATATGGGGTGCTAGCGCACCCCCTGCCAGCTGACACGAGGCGTTAAGGGGGTGTGTCAGCTAACAGGGGATGCGCTAGCACCCTATACGATAAGATTCCCGCTGATCGGAACATATATGTTCCGTGGCTAGACTACTTCAAAGATCAGTACGCGTTGCTAGAATGCACGCAACTAGCCAATTAATACAACACAACTGATGTCCCCTATATCTGGCAACTAACGCCCTCTGGCCTTCCGTCAGATAAGTCCCCGTAAGTCGAGTAAGCAGGTTACGTGACCTTGGGACCCACATCGGAGATGTTCCCCACAACCTCCGACCGTCTGTTAATCGAGCCAAGGCCTTCGGCCATAACAGTTTAGTTTCTGCGAACGCATTTGTCGTTAGTGAAGACGTATCTAAGGAAAATATACCTTTTTGTTAATTGCTTATTGCTGTGACGTCGTCGGCAATGGCGTTACCGGCAGTATTTGTGCAGCCGGGTTTGGCGATTGCGGGCGAGGTTGTATCGTCGCTTAAACTGCAACAATAATACATCGGGTCGCTGGTTCATTAAGATTTGGGTTTGCATGGTAGACTGTGACGACAAAGATGTGACATCCGTAACTGGAAAACTCAATATAGGGCAAACCGTGCATTTCCTATCGCAAGCCCTGGTAGGACGATTTTGCTGACCAAGTGCTGTTCTGTTGGTCGTAAAGAAAGGTAGGGATTGGCAGGCAGGCATCTTTACTGCCGGCCCTCAAAAAGCAGCGCCGCGAGGAAAATTACCGTTAGCTGATAGAATTTGTAAATCTGAAACTCCAGGCCCAGTTCCCAACGGCTAACTCCAAAGAACCAGCCTCTTCAAAGGATACAACCTCTTCAATAGGTCCAGTCTTCAATGGATCCCAACTCCCGGTACTCACGCCGCAGTCCTTTCCTCGAACCTTGGTGGCATTACGTTGAAACCCACCTTCATATGTCATGGAGTCCTTAGAGGAGCCCCTCCGTCTCGTCCGCGAGCAGATAGCGCACATGGAAGGGACGAGCAAGATATTTCGCAGGTTTGACAGCAAAGTCCGCCCTGATGCCAAGGAAAGAGTGCGCGACCTGGAAGAACAAAATGGCCGATACCCGCCCTTACCTCCAAGGCTTCCTAGACCTAAATACGCCCTGACGGCCAACTCGCTCGATCAGGATGAGGACTCTCTCAAGTTTTACCTCGCATGCGAGCGAGGTATCATGCCAGACGTTATCTCATTCGTTGGGAAAAATAACCATCTTCCCAAACAGGCCGTCCGCCAATATGGCCTGGAACAGGCATCTTTTGGTCGCAAGTCCGAAGTGGTACGATATCTGCTAGAGAATGGAACCCTGCTGCATAACAACTGCTTTATGAGATCAGCCAAGATCGACCTATCCGGCGCGACCGCTAAAGATATATGCATCTTCGACAAAGCAGCCTGTAGCGGGGATGAAGATGCACTTATATCACTGTTGCAGACCTTTATCGAGGTGGGATCCTGGCATCCGAACCAGCCCTGGGAGTCTCCTACCATGAGACTGCCGTACGTAGCTATATGTACGCCTAGAGCCATAACCGACAGCGTGGTTCTCAAGTTCCTCCTTGCCCATGGCGCCGATCCAAATCTAGGCAAATTCGACAAAGGTACTAATATGCCAGGAGTAACCTTCGCCGTCAACCGGCAAAGCCCCGCGATGCTTAACTATGCTGTAGCAAGGTCGGATCTATCGTTGGTTGACTTACTTTTGCGGCACGGGGCCAGGGCAGACTGCGAAGGGCTACACCTATTACACTCAATCGCGCGGCCGTCTAATCACGGCGACTTCCCAGTGCTACGCCGCCCGCTCGCTGAGTACTTGCTAAATCACAATCTGGCCAATGTCAACGAAGTCAAGCCAACGCCATGGAGACATGAGGGCAGCAAGCTTCATATGGGTGGATATACCGAGACTGAAACGCCTTTAACGCTCGCATGTGCCGCGTCCGACTGGGAGTTTGTTGAATGGTTGTTGGAGCATGGTGCCGATCCGGATGCGCTGGATGGAAAGGCTTACAAGGAACAATGGTGGTCCAAGCCGTACTTTGGCCCCAACGATCCCTCCCGGCTAACGGAACTGGTAATCAAAGTTCAAGGAAAAGCAAGGATAAGCTGAGCTCATGTTAAGGATTAAGGGGGCTTGAAGCTATGCACTATTTACAAATTTCATTCCGGGCTCTTTAAGTCTTAAAAGTTTAACAACCCCATGGGCTACTTCCGCCGAGGCTATCAAATGCGAGCTGAATAACTATGTTTTACCGTGATGCCTAGGTTTAGAATATCAAATTCCAGGTCTGCGATTAAAGATTCTAAACATATAATGCCTTTTGACTATTGGTATTAAAGGCTAACGCGTTATTATTTGTAATAAAGAGACGCCTTTTCGAAAGACCAGTCTTTATATTATACCAACATACTCGTAGACGAAACTCAAGCTCACCAAAACCATTTCCGTTTCCAAAGCTGAGCTGGTGCTGAGCCATGGCTGAGGAGCCCGGAGTTCAGGCTGAGGTGAGCTGAGCCTGGGGCTGAGGTGCCTGAGCAGGCCCACTTTTGGGATCGCAGACCCCTGCAGGGCCCTGATCTGGGACAACGTCCCTTATTTTGGGACCCGCTGGAGTTTTCTACGTTGATGTTTCTGATTTACAGTTCGTGAACCCGATAGTTTGAAAGAGCGCTGTATTCGAGGCCATTACTTGCCATATAACTTTATATTTTTATTTATATTTTTTTAAATAACGTCAAGCGGACGCAGCCGCATTAAAAGTAGTACGTAAAGCGACGTTAGATAAAAATCTGTGGTCTTTGGATAATTAAGTTCTTAAACTCTTAAAGATTAATTGTATTTAATACAGAGCGGCTACCAGCATATAGATTATGTATAAACTTATTCGCATGAATTATTAATAGTTATATAAATATAACGTCCCACACGGTTGAACGGGATATACGATTAAACGGGACACTTTTTGGCAGCTCCTAACAACTAATGCAAATAACTCAACCATAACATGTCATATGGATTCAAATCAATCATATTCTCTTTCGCCGGCCGTACCTATAGCTTCTGGACAAGTGTACGTATTATATCAAGGCTTGTTGCGGACGCCATATTGCCATTCCTTCTTGCCAACCCGCCCGCAACCGACCAATTTTAGCAGCTGTTAATAGCAATTCTTTACCATAACCTTTTTGCTGGCTAAAAGAACTTGTTCATCTTATATGGCAAGTATTTATCTTTCTGCGAAACGTTTGTTTTAATCATTGAATTACGTAGGTACCGAATTGTTGCGCAATTAAGTCCAACACATCTTGTTATACGCCCTGCTATACGCCCCGCGAGACGCCCCGTACGGACCCCTAATACCCCTAATGCGTTTCCAACACGCTTTTAACGCGTCCTATAACATCTTGTGCGACGTATATCTTTAACGAATTAAAGCCGGATTAGAAATGTTTGCGTATTTGGGTTAAGGATTCGGTCAAGAATAGTTATTTAGTCGGTCGGCTTTAGGTCGTACGAAATGGGGGTAATATTGGCTTAAACGCGTTAGGAAGTAATCGGTTGCGGACGGGTTGGCAGGAAGGAATGGCAATATGGCGTCCGTAACAAGCCTTGATATAATGCGTGCACTTGTCCAGAAGCTGTAGGTACGGCCGGCGAAAGAGAATACGATTGATTTGAATCCATATGACGTATTGTGGTTGAGTTATTTGCATTAGTTGTTGGGAGGTGCCAAAAAGTGTCCCGTTCAATCGTGTGTCCCGTTCAACCGTGTGGGACGTTATATTAACTTATTATTATTAAACGCCTTTTTATTACGCCTATGTTTCATAAATCTTATAATAAAATAACTTTATACGGATTAAAACGGCTTTCTTAACCTAAGATAACCCCCCACCAACGCCCCACTCTTTTAACGCGCCGCCATTTTCTATACAAAATCGAGAAAATCGCACATCCATAATTAATTAACAAAATAAATAACTATTAAAAAAAGGCTGTCGATACATTAATTAAAGCTCTTAAATAAAACCGTATCTATAATATCAGTTAAAAATATTAATGTTTTTATTAAAAACACTAAGATCGAAGTTCGAGAAATTAAACGTTAATAATATCCTATACAAATTGTATAGGAACTTGTTCATATCGAATAGTTACGTTTATTTATAAATAACTATAACGTATCAGATAAGCGAGCTGCGCGGGTTTTTTTTAAAAACTTTTTTGCCATCTAATTTTAGTTATTAAATTTTTTTCACCACCTTTTTAAAGCGGCTTATAAAAGAAGTTAGGATAAATTTAATCGTTTAAGTTAAAAGAAAAGATTTAAACTTTTTTATATTAAACTTAGCTTTATATATGCGGTTATACCTTTTATTTTAAGACTCTGATATAATGGTAAATTTGCCTAATTTGATATTGTACCTAATTTACACAATTAACGTCGATGGAAAAGAAATTTATTATTAACCGTATTTTTAATTTAAATATGTAAGTGTTTTCTATCCGATTTTGGTGCGTTAAAAATACGGCCAATATAGTGCTTACTTAGCGCATCGTAGAACGCGTCGAAATTAAATAGGCGTTAAATTTTGTTAAACGGCAAAATTCTTTTAAACACGTTTAAATCGGAATATTAATTATTAACGGGTTTTATACGAAAGTTTAGAAATATTTCGTAAATGGTTTGAACTTATTCGAGTTATTATCGTAAAAGAAGGTATCGTAAAAGAAGATATTTACAATGTGGACAAAACTAGATTTTTAAGGGGGCTTTTTATAGTACCGAGTATAATAATTTTTAAAGAATGTAAAGAAATTAAATAAGCGTAATAAAAGAATAAAAAATAGGTTATACTTATTTAGGTTGTTAATTTGTAAAGTTAGGTTGTACTGTTATTTATTATTATGCTAGGAAAGAAATACCTTAAGTTTTAATCCCGTAATAATTTATTGCTAGCCGATTGAAAGATTACTTAAATAATAATGATTAAATAATAAACGAATTAAATTTAAAATAGATTTAATATTTCAATAAATATATTTAAATACGTACGAAGAAATTAATATTTCCTTTTATTCTCAACAATTACGAAAATTATTATTCGATAAAATTCCAGAAATGTTGCGCGAATTATAATATTATTATACTTTATATACTTACGTATTTTTTATATCGGTTTTAATTTTTTAACGTATATTTTTATTTTAAAACGCGTTTATTCGTTATATATCGAAAATTTAATACGACGCTATTATATCTATATCCTTGAAAAGGATTTTTTTTTCGCAGGCTTTTACGATACGTTTAAAACTGCTATAACGTCTAACAATATTAAATCTGGATTTATAAAAACTGGTCTTAGTTTATTCGATTTTAATAACGTCCTTTTCGAGCTCGAAATTCCTTTAGTTATATTTATGCCGAGCGTCTCCCCGTTAACCTTTACCGCTTCCATTTGTCTCTTACTTATAAAAACTCTTAAAAATATCCATAAAGTACAGAAATAAAAACGATATTAATAAAAAGAAATTAGAAATTATCAGGGCAATTCGCCGGTAAATATCGTTAAATCGGTTAATCTTTTAATAAAAAATAACTTATTACTTTTATATAAAGTTGCTTTTGTTTTTAAAAAAAAGTTAATTATACGAAACTGATTATATATTAAGTGTTATGGCCAAAGGCCTTGGCTTGATTGATAGACGGTCGGAGGTTGTAGAAGGCATCTCCGATGTGGCTTTAGGATTACGTAACTGGCTCGATGGGCTTATAACGCCTAATTGGATAAGAAGGGATTTGGCGTTTCGAACCAGTCGAGCCGGATAATAGCTCGAAGTGATTCGATGGGCTTAAAGGGGTTTTACTACCAAAAAAAAGATCGAGCCGGTTCGAGCCGGTCGAGTTAATAGAAATATATATACGCTTATTATTTTTTATAATTTAGATAATATTAGTTTGCAATAATAATTAGTTACTTAAATTTATATCTGTTATTACCAAACGTAATTATCGTTTTATTATTTAAATTTTTACGATATTATTGTTAACATAAATCGTACGATTTAGGTTTAATAGTTGGTTAAGCTTATAGCCGTTATACGTTGCAAGTTTTTGTTTAGTAATACCGTTAGATTTTGAACAATATTTAATATTGTTAAAATGTCGACCAGCGCCGAAGTTACTGTTTTTACCCTTACTTAGTAGCTGTAAGAACGCGTTTAATAGCTTAAGGCTTATATTTAGCAGCTTATTATTTAGGTTACCGCTGCCTTAATCGATTTAGTATTAGTAGCCGTTATTTTAAAACTTAAAGTTAAGAAACCCGAATTTTACGATGGTATAAAAAACGTTTAAAGCTTTTTAACTTAGGCTAAAGTATATTTACAATTGGAAAGGATCGAAGGCGATGCCGATAGAATTTTTATTATGGCAGGATTCTTTAAAGGAAACGTTTTGGATTGGTTTAAATTTACGTTACGCGATTACTTAGAAAATGCAGAAAACGATTAGGAAACGGTTATTAAAAAGATTTTTGAAAGCTACGTTAATTTCGAATAAAAGCTTAAGGATAATTTCGATAACCCGGACGTAAAACGAAAGGCTGTATAAAACCTTTTATAACTTAAATAAAAAGGACCAGTTTTTAAATACGCCGTCGAGTTCAGGAATTTTATGTCCAAGGTAGGATGGGTTAACGATGAAAACGATACCCTGATCGACGTTTTTTATAAAAGGCTAAAGAATAATGTTAAGGACGAAATTATTAAAATCGAACGATTTAACGTATTCGATAAATATATCGTTAAAGTTGTAAAAATCGATAATCGATAGTTTAAACGACGATAAGAACGACGTAAACAATTTGCCCTACGGTCCAAATTTTAAGGAGTTAATTAAAGTCGAAAGCGCCTTACGCTTTTTACTTTTTATGGAATTAAACTAAGGTTTATAAAATTAAGGGTTATCCAGTCGAAAGAAAAGTTCTTTATTTGTTATAATTGCAGTAAGCCCGGATATATTACACGAAAATTTAAAAGCTTTAAAAAAAATATATATTAAGCTTTAGTTTTTAAAAATTAGCATAAAAAGGAACCTAGCAACCGAAAAACGATTAAAATAATTCGTACTAAAAATAACGATAACCCTTTACTTAAGATGCAATAGGAAATAAAAGAAGCTAAGAAATTAGCCTAAGTAAGAATCAAAAAGGTTAAAGAAATTAAAACTACTGGACCTATTATTATTTAGTAGCTATAGAAACACGAAGAATAAAAAGAGCTAAACGATAACAAGCTATCTATTCGTACATAGCAGAAACGGCAACAGAAAAACAACTAGTTAGTGCTTAATGCATAGTTAAAGGAATACCGAGGATAGGGCGGAAACCTATGCCCAGAAGAACCCGATCGGCATGGAAAGCTTTACGCGGTTAGCTGTCGACGACCGCAGTGCGAGGTATACGAGGACGAGAAAGAATATATCGCGTGACGAATTATGCGTATATAGCGATAAGGCTTCGATTTCAAAAATCGAATTAGGAATGATCTTAGGGATTAAAAATGGTATCGCTATATATAAAAAGCCGTAACGATAAAAAAGATCGACAAGCTAGCAGCCGTTAAGAGCTGGCCAAAAAGAAAATATTACTTTGTATATAAACCTTGATATTATTACGAATAATGCAATTACTAAATTTAGAAAAAATTAATCGAAAGAATAATGGAAAAATATTACCAGAAAATGATTACCGATTTACAGATTTAGCTAACCTTTACGGAAAATCCAGAAAAGCGATTAGCTATATAGGAAAAAATTCGTTCCTTTTTAAATTAAAGTTGGAAAATCCTAGAGCCAGAATATATTACCAGAAAAACGTTTTAGAATTAAGTGGAATATTTAATAGTAACGTCACACCGATAAGAGCAGTAATTGAAATGGATTTAAGATAAGAACAAAAGATTTGAAAAAAGAATTCAGTAATTCGAAAATAGCCCAAAAGAGTTAAGTTACTTGTGATAAGGTTTTAGGCTGGTAAAAAAAACGAAGGTAGATAGTAATACCTTAGGAGGGCTTTAAACGTAATAAGAATAACGCGAAAAAAACCTATTACGGTCGAAATACGAATTAAAAACAAAGGATATACCGTATTTGTGGACTGCGGCGTAATAAAAAGCAATTACATCGCCCCAGAAATAGTTAACAAATTATAGCTACCATAAAAAAATAAGGAATATTTTTACGAGGTCGAGAACGCCGAAAGTTAAGTATTTAACTATAACGATAGATAAGTCCGATACGACATTGATTACTTTAAGACCTTTATCGAAAGAAGAAAATAAATTATTAATTTCGACGTTATCGCTATCGAGGATTTCGATGTAATTTTAGGTTTGTTATGGTTGGAACAGTATAATCCGGCTATTAACTAAAAAAATTCGCGAAATAGATTACGATTTATTTTTTAACGATAAGCCAAACGACGCAAGATCTTAACATTCGATCGATGAAGTAAACGAATATAAGTATAAGGAAACGGTAAAAACTTTATTATTAAAGATAATACGATATGTTTAAAAAAAAGGGTATAATCGAAAAATATAACGTATTATTGTTAACCTTAAAGTAAAATTTAAGGAGATAAATAACGATGTAAAATAACCGCCCGAAAAGTTATTAGAATAAATAGTTAAGGTACTTTTATAGTATTATAAGTACGATAAGTAATTTTGTAAAGAACTTAATACTAAATTGCCAGAATATAGTAAATGGGATTACGAAATAGTTTTTAAAGATGGCAAAAGTACCGTTTTTTATCCGATATACAACTTGAACTATATAGAATTGTACGTATTCCGCGATTACTTCGAAGATAGGCTTCGAAAAGGATGGATTCGACGTTTTAAATTATTAGCCGGATACTTTATGTTTTTCGTACCGAAAAAAGGGGGAAAACTTCGATTAGTAATGGATTATCGACAACTTAACGATATTACCGTTAAGGACAAAACGCCGTTATTATTAATTATTAAAATAAAAAATCGCTTATAAAAAGCAAAATGGTTTACAGTTATTAATTTTTGAAATGGTTATAACATAATTCGGATTAAGAAAGAATACGAATAAAAAATAGCTTTTAAGACGAAATACGGCTTATACGAATATTTAGTTACTTTTATAGGATTAATTAACGCACCAGCGATTTTTCAACGAATAATAAATTATGTATTAAAAGAATACCTGGATATTTTTGTCGTTGGCTACCTCGACGACATTTTTATTTACTTGGAAACGGAAAACAAGTACGAAAAATATGTTTATCAGGTTTTACAGGTGCTATAGGACGCCAAACTTTTGGTTAATATTAAAAAAGCCATTTTTACCAGTAAATAGTCGAATTTTTAGGATATATTATTACGCTAAAATAAATTTGCATAAACCTTAAGAAATTATCAGCAGTTAAAGATTAGGCATAACCTATTAATAATAACGAAATATAAACATTTTTTAGATTCGTTAATTGTTACCGACGATTTATACGTAATTTCAGCAAAATTGTTATGCTATTAATGGAACTTACTAAAAACGATAAACCGTTTAAATAGATTTTAAAAGAAAAAATAGCTTTTTAATAAATTAAAAACGCCTTTATTAATAAATTAATATTAATTATATACGACATAAGACGACCAATTAAGCTAAAACCCGATATTTCGGATTACGCCTTAAAAGTTATAATTAAATATCGAAACGATTAAGGAAAACTTTACCTAATTACGTTTTATTCTTATAACTTATATAAAGCCGAATTAAATTACTTTATTTACGATAAAAAGTTCTTAATTATCGTTAACGCCTTTAAAAAATTCAGACATTATTTTAAAGGTAATATGTACCAAATTAAGGTATATACGGATTATAAAAATATTACCCTTTTTTTTACGATACGAAAATTTGTCGGAAGATAATTACGCTATACGGAAAACTTTTTTGAATTCGATTACGTTATTATCTATCGAAAAGAATTAGAAAATAATAAAGTAAACGCACTTAATAAACGACCTGATCTAAAAAAACCTAAAGTTAAGGTACAGCAGATAATTTTCGATATTACATCTGAAAAATACCTAAAATAGCGACGAATTACTATAATACGAACGATACCAGCTAATATATATTAACGTATTTAACAATATAACGTTAATTAATTAACAAAGTACTAAATAAACAAAATATAAGTACCCGAAAATTTATAAAAAAAGTTAATATGGGATGTATACGAATATCCGGTACATAAATACCTAAGGATTTACAAAATCCTAAAACGTTTATAACGAACTTATTACTTTCCTAAAATAAAAACTATAATATAAAAGGTAATACGATAATGCGATGTTTACGCCAAAGCAAAGGCACGACGACATAAGCCTTACGGAAAACTATAATTATTACCAGTCGCCGAACGACTATAGGATTCGATTACATTTAATTTTATTACCAAGCTTTTTTTATTAGAAAATTTAGCTATAAATGTATATTATAATAGCATCTTCGTAATCGTTAATCCATTTACGAAATTCTTATATTTCTTACCCTAAAATAAAGATACCGACGTAAAACAACTAACATACATTTTCCTTAAATATATTTTAAATACTTACGGACTTCCAACGGAAATTAATTTAGATAAAGGTATTACTTTTATTTCGAAATTTTGGCAAAGTTTAATTGCTTAATTTGGATTAAATTATAAATTATTTAACGTATTTAGATTTTACATAAACGGATAAATAAAAAGAATTAACTAAATGTTAAAAACGTATTTACGATATTATATTAATTACGAACAAAATAAATAGGTTAAGAAATTATTAGTTACATAATTAAACTATAATATTAGCTATTACGAAAGTATTACAACAACGTCAGCAATTACTAATTTTGGATTTATACTGTTACGGATTGGGAGTACCGTGACAGCTCCAGTATATATGCAGCTGCAAGCACCAGAATGATTGCCACAATTGCGATCATTCCGCCAATCTTTTGCCCCT